>JAKCWG010000226.1:0-102719 GCA_021464415.1 Lonicera japonica
TAAAAAAGAATACAAGTGTACGGAGATTTGGCATTAGTAGTCCACTAAGTTCTGAAAGAATAAAAAATCAGAGATGAGAAGTTAGTCCCATACCTCGCCCGACTGGAGGAAGTCGCAGGGAGATTCGAACACTTACAGTTTTACTATGTTCCCTGATCACAAAATAGTTTTGCTGATGCACTGGCAACTCTGGCATCCATGATCGATATCCCGGAGGGGATGGAAAAAATCACTCTTACAGTACAAAGAAGATTGGACCAGTTCACTGCATGGCCCTTGAGGTAGAAGATGAAGAGAGCGGGGACTCACCAACTTGGTTTTATGACATCTGGAACTTATTGAAGAACCATTAGTATCCTGAGCAAACAGACAAGAGAACAGGGGTTACACTCTGAAGATTAGCGTCAAGATTCATACTTTGCGCCTGAAGGCTGTATAAGAGAAACTACGACGGGACTCATCTCCAATGTCTCACTGAAGAACAGTTTGTCAAAATGATGAATCAGATACATGGAGGGAATTGTGGACCTCATATGAGCGGTCATACGCTGGCCTGCAAAATCATCAGACATGGTTACTACTGGCCTACCCTGCAAAACGACTGCGTTTATCAGGTACACCATTGTCACAAATGCCAAATCTGTTCCAAGTCTCAGAAGCTCCCCCCAAAATAATTGTACAACATGACCGCCCCCTGGCCTTTTGCAACCTGGGGAATCGACATCATTGGGAAGATCTCACCCAAGGCCAGTAACGGTCACGAGTTTATACTAGTAGCCATTGACTACTTAACCAAATGGGTAAAAGTCGAATCCTTCAAAACCCTTGATGCCAGGAAAGTTTCCCAATTCATCAGACGGAACATCATCTGTCGGTATGGGGTCCCACACGAGATCATCTCGAACAACGGCACCCAGCTCCAAGGAAAGGCTAGCGCAGTCATGGAAGAATACGGCATCACCAGACATAGATCTTTGACATATAGACCGCAAACTAAGGGGAAAGTTGAGGCCGCCAACAAGAACCTGAAGAATATTCTAAGTAAGATGATCGACACCTGCCAAGACTGGCCAAAAAAATTACCATATGCATTGTGGGGGTACCGCACTATCGAGAGAGTTTCTACCGGAGCAACCCCATTTTTCCTTACATACGGGATGGAAGCAATCCTCCATGTTGAGTTAGAAGTCCCCTCCCTCAGAATGATGCTCGAAAACCAAGTTAATGAGTTGTAGTGGGTCCAGGCACGTTATAATTAGCTAGAACTACTAGATGAGAAGAGATTGAAAGCTGCGTATCACCATCAAGGGTATCAGAAGAGAATCGCTCGAGCCTTTAACCAGAAAGTAAAGACTTAGGGTATCAATAAGAACGACATCGTGTTGAAAGAAATTCAAGAACTAGCTAGGGATCCGAGGGGAAAGATCGGGCAGAAGTGGACTGGGTCGTATATCGTCAAAGAGATTGATACAGGGGGTGCCACCATACTCATGGGTTTGGACGGACAGTTACTGCATTCACCAGTCAACATGGATCGCTTGAAGAAATATTACCAATATATACCATGTATAGGCAAGAACTACGTAAACCTGAGCCCCAACTCAACTTTTGTTTTTTGAAAAAATCAAACGGGAAACATAGGCAACCTAAGAAATGACTTCAGGCCTGGTTTAAATATTATAAAAAAATTATTTTCCACAAAGCAGTCCCTTGAATATTATTAAGGTGGTTCAGAACACCGAAGGTTACAAAGAGACTACTAAAATGCAGACATACAGGAAAACCTAATCCCTAGGGGTTGGCCAAACAGGGCCCTCAGTGGCCAAATCAATTTGAGCCTCGTCCATGATCTGGTACGCAAAGATGATGTTCTCCTCCGTAGGCTCAGAATCTATGAAGCGAAATCACTCCGTTTGAAAAGGGTCATCCACCTGCTCTTCTTCTAAAGACTCCCAACGAGGATAGATAATATCAGCCCGGATAGGCCGGGTAATACCAAAACGGGCATAGTTGAACTGACGAGTCAGTCGAGCATGCCATATTCTCTCCACTGATAGAGAAACGTACGGAGTTACAAATTTGGACACGGTAGAGAAATTGTTCAGACCAAGGGGAATGTTCCGAGGCATGTTGAATTGCCAAAGAAGATGTCCTCGGAGATAGAAAGAGATAAACCAAAGCCCTCGAAGCCGGACGTAGTTCTGACCCCCTATACCCAGCACTATCACCCTTAACTTCCACCAAATAATGTTCCATCGAATGGCACGAAAATTCTCTAAAAATCACACCGTCCAATCAGAGGAAGACATGGTTAAAGCACTAAAGAGGGGACGACAGAAGAAATGTGTCGGATTGTCTAGCCAAACACTGTTAAAACCCACCGATCAATAGCGCTCCAACAACCACATGTATAGCAAATGCGGACTCTTCCTAAAGAAGGGTGAGGCCCCCTTTGGAGACCATCCAGACCATTCAGAGTTTTTGCAAGAACAATAGGTACTATGGACTCTCCATTTCGGGCCTGATATATTAGACTCAGAATAGTCGGATCAACATGGGAAGACCGCATCACCAGTAGCATATCAAAAACAAGGCAGATCAGAGCCGCCACATTGCACCCCACGCTATAAGAAGCTTAGTCCTCATAGTGATGAAAGAACCTCACCATTTTGTGAAGGTTGAGAAGCTCGTCGATAATAAAACCGTCGCAGGCCGCTTGGGGAATGGCTAATAAAGCAATCAGCATATCTCGGGGACCAAGTTCCTCTATGGGGACAGCCATCGGGAGACGGGTGTCAGAGCGCAGCAGTCAGAAAAACTCGTCGTAAGTCGGACAAAGCGCATCTAATCCGAAACAAAAAAGATGATCCACAGGACTCTAGAAAGATAAAGAACCTAATAGGAAAGAGAAATCTATAGGACGATGGCCCCATGCCGCCAAGGGACTGAACGCACCGAAATCTAAACCATTCTCGGAAGAAACCAAGGCATCTCCGGCTTCAACATAAGAAAAATCAGAATTTGTGAGGTAAGAAGACATTTAAAAAGGGTGTGGGGATGAAGGAAAGAAGATGGGTATATTTATAGCAAAAAAGTGGATCCTGTGCCTGTTTGTCGCGCGACAAACCTATTTTCTGTCCCCTATTATTGACTTTTTATACACGTAAAATTATTCTTGCCAAAAGAACCACTTTTCTATGCATTGTGCTCACTCTGTTCTTTTACAGGAACCCTAAGTACCTTCGTATCATACGGTATGATTCCTAAACCTTACCAATTCACATATATATATAATATGTCAAAATCTTTTGTCACAAGCACATAAGAGAAAATATGTATATCACCACAAATAAGAGTTTCATAATCCAACAAAACAACCGTTTTCAAAACTAAGAAACTACTAACATTTTGTCTAAAAGAAATACATATTTGTCCAAACTAACAAAACAGTGCAGGAAAAGAAAACTAATCTACTCGAGCGCGCTTTGACATGCTCCCACTGTCACTCGAGCCCTACTCGGGAGTAAGATCAACCACCGGGACGTCCTAAGGAGGAGGAACTGCAGCCTGAGAAGGCCCTGTTGACTGAACAGGAGCCATGAAAAGAATTACCGAGGACCGTGAGCGCTTGGAGGTCCGGCTACTACTCCTCCGAGACTCTGTCTAGGCGCAAGAGGAAGAAATGGGGTTATCTGCCCGTAGAGAAACATCGATCGGCCTATAATAATCACGCATATACGCCGTGGGGTCTCGACCGACGAACTGGAGAAGGTTTCAGTTGTAGAGATACTGGGCATGGAGGGCTTTCAGGTCCGCCGCACGAACACTCACCTGCTGTAAAAAGATATAAATAAAGAGAATTAGCAAATTTAAGATAAACAAATATGAAGGATCATCAAAAGAAAAATGAAGTATGTACCTCATTACCAGTGCGGCTGCCCAAGTAATTAAAAGTATCCTCAGGTAGAGGATACTTGAGCACTGTGTAGCGACGAAGACCAGCACCGACATAGGTGATGTCCCGAGAAAGTGACAGTATATCAACCAGAGGAGCAGACAAACCCGTCAGAACAGCCGCAGAAGTAGATCTGCCCTCCTCACAGATCCGAAACAAGGGAGGTCGAAAAGAGGAGCCACTAAGACCAGGAGACCGGCCAGAGGGCCCATTATCGTCGACAGAAGAGGGGTCAAGGTGGAATACGTGCGAACACCTAGAGGATCCGCAATAGCTGTGGCCCTTAAAGGCGGGACCCCACTAGAAGGAGTAGCCACCGCAACAGGAGGGGTTCGCCCAAACTACTCGTAGTCAGCCCCAAAATCCTTGGGATCCCATGACCTCTCTGAAAAATTTGCTCCCCCTCTCTCAGCAGCCTCAGCCTCGTCAAAAACAAACTCAGGAGATACCGAAGGACAATAGGAAATGTAACACCCTTGGTATCCGCACGCTGCTCCTCCATAGGCGTCGTTTAAGGTGGCTGCTCAGGAGCTTCCGTCGTCCTAATTCCCTCACCCCCCTCGGGTCTATCCACACCACCACTCTCGGCAGTAGCAGGAACACCCCTCTCTCCCTCAGGATCCTTATCATCAGAATCTAGAATATTGTCCCTCTGATTAGGGACAGGGGGCAGGTGTCCCGGGATAGTCCTAGCCAAATGGGTCTGCCCATGTATGTATTGGGATTGCCGCCCAACACCCAATACCGCTTATAAAAAACCTGACCCCAGCTCCCCTTTCGCTCCCTGATTAAGTAACGGGCGACAAAAGCAGTATAGTCCCCCTCCTCTACAAATGTCTGAAACCCAAGGCCGTCCACCAGAGCCTGCACCATCACCGGGTCGATCTCACCCGTCCGCCTCATCAGAACTGGTGGAAATAGCAGAACCTGAGGCCACTGGGCCGGTGTGCACTGGCGGATAACCCTCTCACCCAAATAGAAGTGGAGACCGTACTCTTCCTTAATCAGCCGCCTGGTCCTCGAGGCGGTCAAAGCATGGCCATACCCAAAGTGCAGACCCAGATCACCCTAGGGGGCCCACTCAATCTGAAAAGAAAATAAATCCCATTTAGTTATTTCTATTTATTATTATTATTATTATTATTATTATTATCTTTATTTAAACAAAACTCTAAAAAGTACTTACATGCTCCTCCAACAGGTCATGGACCACAGCAGCTCCAGTCTCCTGGGTCCGATATACATAAGGAGCTTTGTAGTTCCCTACTATGAATCAGCGAAGAAGGGGAAACTAATCCTCGTTCTCAACGAGGAGATCCACCTAGGCACGACCTAGGCAAGTGTAGGCCACGAACCAACTCTGAAAGAAGAAGAAAACACAGAGGATATCAGCAACAATCAGCGGATAAGATGTAAAAATAAAAGCAAGGACAAGGAGCAAAAATATGTACCTCCCACAACAAAGAAAAGCCCTTGAGGTTCAGGGCCAAATGACGAGAGACCTGGTCCATATCATTATAGAAGACAGCCAGAATGAAGCCACCTCAGTCATAATCAAACATGATGCTGAAATCTTGGAGATAAGGCAACCAATAGAGATGGGCCGTGTCCCCCCCACGGGCCTCGAATAAGTCGTGGGCCGATACTGGCGCGCCTCTTATCGGGTCATCGACGCTCCTGAAGCAATCAGTCTGGCCCTCTTTGTCACTAGGCGCGTAATCAAGACAGCCCAGGGTATCGTATCACCGAAACTTCGCCTCTCCGGGAACCATCCTAGTGCGCCAACAATACCATCTGCCGTGAGATGTAAGGGGACGTCAATCTGGATAGGGACCTCCCCGAAGGAATCCCAGTCAGAGCAAACAAGTCCAGGGGGGTCATCGTTATCTCTCCCCAGCTCCAGTGGAAAGTATGGGTGGTATCCTACCAATGAGAGGCCAGCGCCGACACAAGGACTGCTGCCCTAGATACCTGCTACGGTAGGGCATCAAAAAGGGAACCAAAAGGAATCGCAAGGAGCAACTCCTAGACAAGGGCCAGTGCTTGTCGCCACTCTAAAAAAATGGTGTTGGGAGAACCCTAACCTCGGCCAACCCATTGCAGGCAATAAACAAAGACGTATATATAATTATGAGAGTTATAGGATTATAAGTGTAAAATTATGTAATTTTTCAAACTTGAGGGTATTTTAGTGTAATTATGAGAGTTATAGGGTTATGAGGGTAAAATTATGTAATTTTCCAAACTTAAGAGTATTTTGGTGTAATTATGAGAGTTATAGGGTTATGAGGGTAGAATTATGTAATTTTCTAAACTTGAGGGTATTTTGGTGTAATTATGAGAGTTATAGGGTTATGAGGGTAAAATTATGTAGTTTTCCAAATCTGAGGGTATTTTGGTGTAATTATGAAAGTTATAGGCATATAAGGATAAAATATGTAATTTTTCAAAACCTGAGGGTATTTTGGTGTAATTATGAGAGTATAGGGTTATGAAGGTAAAATTATATAATTTTTCAAACCTGATGGTATTTTAGTGTAATTATGAGAGTTATAGGGTTATGAAGGTAAAATTATTTAATTTTCCAAACCTGAGGATATTTTGGTGTACTTATAAGAGTTATAG
The DNA here is from genome assembly GCA_021464415.1 of Lonicera japonica. NCBI lineage: Eukaryota > Viridiplantae > Streptophyta > Magnoliopsida > Dipsacales > Caprifoliaceae > Lonicera > Lonicera japonica. The sequence goes on from JAKCWG010000226.1 coordinate 6,581, forward strand.
GGTTATGAGGGTAAAATTATATAATTTTCTAAACCTGAGGGTATTTTGGTGTAATTATGAAATATATAGGGTTATGACGGTAAAATTATATAATTTTCCAAATCTGAGGGTACTTTGGTGTAATTATGAGAGTTATAGGGATATAAGGGTAAATTATGTAATTTTTTAAACCTAAGGTTATTTTGGTGTAATTATCAGAGTTATATGGATATAAGAGTAAATTATGTAATTTTTCAAACCTGAGGGTATTTTGGTGTAATTATGAGAGTTATAGGGATATAGGGGTAAATTATGTAATTTTTTAAACCTGAGGGTATTTTGGTGTAATTATGAGAGTTATAGGGTTATGAGGGTAAAATTATGTAATTTTTCAAACCTTAGGGTATTTTGGTGTAATTATGAGAGTTATAGGGTTATGAGGGTAAAATTATTTCCTAAACCTAAGGGTACTTTGGTGTAATTATGAGAGTTATATAAACTATAGGGGTAAATTTTGTAAAAATCATAAAAGTATCACAAGTAAAGTATGTGTTCTCTAAATCAGATATTATGTTCAGGCACGCATGTGAACTAACATAAGAATTGTTTAAAAACATGCACGAAACAACAAAGATCATAAAAATAATAAACATATATAAATACACAAAAGGAAGGATTTTCAAGAAAACATACAAGAGACCGTCGACGGATCTCATGAGAGACAAGCTCCATCAAGAGCCATGGAAAGTCCGGGACTGGAGCAGCCCGGGTAGCATCTCGGTAGACCACAGCAAAACCACGGTCCACCCCGTCCTCGCCGTACCAGTCGAGGTCTGCCCAATGATCATGGTGAGGGCTGCAGCGGAGAACTCCCTAAGCGTCAGTAAAAGTGACCTCCTCCTGGTCACCCTCAAGTCTATCTAGCTGTGCAGGATCCATCAGTATATGGGTAAAGTAGTAGAAAAGACAAAAAAATAAGGAAAGCGGCAGAGCTTCCGCGCAAGAGAGAAGAGAGAAAGAGGGCTAGAGAGAGAAAGAGAAAGGAGAGAATGAGCTCAACAAGGGGTTATATACTTGTCACGTTTGTTGCGCGACAAATGGCCAGTTTGTTGCGCGATAAATGGCCAGTTTGTCGCCCGATAAACCCTTCCCCACCAAACTGTCGCGCGACAGTTTGTCCTTCCCCTGATTTTTTGACCTTTGTCTCATTTTTTCTCTCCTGTAGGAATACTCTAAAAGAATAGTTTTTCGAAGCCTTTCTATATATCGTACACTCGTGATGAATATCCCAAGGAAAAGACTTCCAAGTCATCTTTCCGAAAGTCGCGAGAACAAAATACATCAGTTAAAGGAATCTCTAATCTACCAAAGAACCGAGACCCTCAATGAGAAAAAGAAAATATCATAATGTGACGGGAATAAAAAAAATTAAAAGAGTAGAAAAAGGGAGAAAATCCTGCATAAGCGCCCAGAGCGAGCGAGAGAAACAGAAAGGCAGAGTGACATGGAGAGCCACACCAAAAGTGAGAGCTAGGCCCAAAATCGGCTCAGGGCTGTGTTTTAGGTGAGTAAGGCTCCTAATCATGACAAAGGGATAAAAAACTCTTGGTCAGAAACAGAAAAGGCCATGAAAAGTCTTTCCCAAAAAGATGGAGAAATAAAGGCATCGAAAAACAGAAAGCGATGTGGGCCCACAAAGTGAAAAGATGAGAACTAAAGAGATCAGAGATCAGAGATTGCCTTTTTAAACAAATTTTCTTTTCAGCATGACACAGAAGAGATGGCTTGGAAATAAACCTTCGAATCATCACTCCGCGAAGAACAAAAAGAGATCCGAAAACTGCTTTCTAAGTGAATTGTTCTGACTCGAGAAAAACATAAGAGAAAAAATTCAAAAAGATATGGGAAAATTAAAAACATCTAGATAAAAGATTAAACTCCCGATGAGCTCCTTTCACTCACACAAGATCTCTTTCTTACTCTAGCAGTCGAAGAGAGACAAATCAATTTCGCCAAAGGCAAATCACAAACACAAACCCTCTTTGGGGCAAATCACAAACACAAACACAAACCCTCTTTGAGGCAAAACACAAGCACAAGCCCTCGCCAGAGGCAAAAACACTCACGAAAACCCTCCCAGAGGCAATTTTTATTCTTTATACAGATCAAAAGCCCTCCTAGAAAGGTAAAAGTGGAGAAATGGTAGTCCTCCCACAGTTTTTGGAGTCTAGGACCCACCCGAACACCCAAAACTGTCCCGAAAGGTGTTGTTGGCCAAACAAACCTGTTTTTTAGGGGGATTATCGCGCGACAATCTAGTGTGTTGGGCGACAATTACTCTTTTGTCCCACGACAAACCCCTCTAACCCAGACCATCCACTCTTTGACACATCGGTCTGTCAGAGACATCACTTCAGTCGTTTGTCGTGCGACATTGCTCAACATGTCAAGCGACACTTGCCCTTTGTGGAGAAATGTCGTGCGACAATCTCTCCCGAGCACTATAAATAGGCCAACACCCCCAAGGGTTAAAGGACAGCAATTTGGGATCTAAGAATTCTAAGTTTATTTTTGGTTTTCTGGTCTTTTATTAAGTATTTTCTACGATCGTCTTATTTTTGAAGAATTATCGAATCTATTCTCGACATTCGACGTGTCCCGCTCCTGGAGTCAAATTCTCGAAAATATCTGAAGAAGGAAAAGATTATAATCGCCGAAGATCTCTCTGTTATATTATATTTTCTTTCTTATTATTATTGTCGTCGGGAAGGTAAAAGAAAGTCTTGTATAATATTTAAAATTAAATATCTGTGTACTTGTTTTACTTCTGTTGTTTTGTCCACATTTTATTTGAATAAACTTATTGCCAAGTTACAAAATAGTCTATTATTTTCAAAATAAAAGACCCTGATAAAACCATTTGCAAAACCAAAAAAGTAAGCATATTATCGCTCGGATAAAACTAGATTTTCAAAACCCGAATCGATAAAACTTACTTAAGAATTTAAAATCGGCACATCCCTTCTTTTCCATAGACTGTGACGTGCCTGATAAAACTCCCCTCAAAGAGTTCTAATTCCATATTAAATTACTCCCGATATAAGATCTGAACTTTTTCTAAGTAATCAAAACACGAGAAAACCGTCATTATCTGAGGAAATAATACAGGAAATTCTCTCTCAAATAAAAAGGCTTTGCCATTTGTACTTTACACCTTTCAAAACAAAACATCGGATCTCGGAATACAAAAGTTTTCATCCCTTTTTCCATTTTCCCCAAATTAGGGTTTTTTTTCGGAAAGTAGTAGACTGTCAGTAAAAGAATCCAAGTTTTTCAACATAAAATAAACATATAAAGACCACTAGAGAACGAAAGGCCGGAACGGGTGCTTAACACCTTCCCAATCCGTAACATAGTTTTCGAACCCTATAGAATCCTAGTTTTGCAGACAAACGTGTAAAGGAAGGCTTGTCTATAGCCTTTCCTCTTGCACGACCCTTTTTGTCCGTTTTCTCGTAAAATGTACTGGTGAATCTGAATGAACCCTCCTATATCTAGAAATAGGGTAGAGGGACACCTAATATAAATTATCAACTCAAGAAGCAAATGGAACAAAGGAATCCCTTCCGATGTTTTAAACGCCAAAACACGGGATCAAGACCTGGGGGTCGCATTTACGGATTCTCACAGATGGAAATGTATGAATAAATTATACTGTTCCCGCATAGAAACCGATTTTGTTGACCAAACTTACAAAAATCACTAACAATTCATTTTAACTCCTTTTTATGTGAATCCAAATCCATATGTTAGATATTGAGCTATATTTTGATATAAAAAAATTATACACATTAGGCACCTGCTGTGGAAAGACATGCGCTTGTTGGAAGGCGAGCCCGTGACAGTTTTCTCTCGTAATTAGATAGCAGCCTATTTAATAAAAATAGGCGCCTGTTGGAGGCCAACAAGTGCCTGTTGTTATTTTGTCCTGTGTGTTTATAAGGGTTTCTATAGTGTTCTGAGCCATTATTCACCTTTCTTTGACCCATCTTTAAGAGCTCTTCTTCCTTTATTTTTCTCTCTCTAGAATTTTCGTAAAATCAAGATTTTGGATCTCAATTTAGCTTAAAGGAAACTTGTTCTACGCGTCATAGGGATCGAGGTGAGCTAGGGATTTTATGGTTTTGTCGTACGGGGTTCCAATTATCATTTTTCTTCATTTCTTTCGACTCACACTTTCGAGGTAGGGGTTTACTTGTCTTCCAAACCTGAAATATGATTTTAGTTGATGAAATTTGTAATGTTTAAATCATGTTCTTCTAAATATATATGTATGTATATAACATGACTATTGAATCGATGTTTCATGGTTTATAGAGGCCTATATGCATGTCTAGGAACAATACATGCCATTTGCACTTAAGATACATAAGATAATGGAATCATATGATATATTCCATGATTGTATGGATGTTACAAGTTAATAAAGTTGATTTATTGATGAAATAAATACATCATGGAATATGTTGAGATTTGTTAAAGTGTGCATGGCATAGATTATTTCAAGTGCTTATTCAATAGCATGTGTACATGTTTGCATTCTCTTTGTGCAACTGGAAGCTCAGCAATCTCATGGAAATCTCAGGAGTATTCTTATAACATATAGCATGATATCTATATCTTGGAAGGCTTATATTCCACGTCTATGATGATGGAGAGTCTCCCATGGTCGTATTAATATTTCTGGATTTATGATTATGATTCTCGGGAGCTCGGGGTTATGTTTTGTATCTATGATCTTAGAAGTTCTCTAAGCTCATTGTGACATTCTCGGTTGTGATATGATCTCGGGGATGAGATGAATTATCTGTATTTATTGTGGTCTTCTATCGGTGAAGGGAATGATTATGGTTAGTGTTTGTCGGTACGGAAATAAATAGGGCCTGGTGCCCTTGGGTTGAAAATCCCTAAACCTCCGGAGGGGCAGCAAATTGTCAGCTGTCTAAAGCCAGTGGTGAGAAGTTTCTAAAATCTAGACAATGGCAAAACACTAACAATACAGTTATTATGACATTCTGTTGATGTCACATTGGTGGACTGTGGTCCAGTTGTCTATTATCTGGTAATATTCATCCGAGACAGAGAGGCTATGTTATGATGATATGTGGAATATTCTTTCGGGCAGTTTAGCCCAGTATTCTTGTTATGATTATGGCTTGGCACGGCTTCTATATCTCTCGGCAAGGCTCATTTATGATCTCGGGTAGATTGGCCCATATTATGATTTATTCGGCTCTATAAATGATTCGATGACTCGGTGTAATGGTTGACACAAAGGAGATAACCTTTATTTGCATAAGCATGCATTATTTTATGAGATGGTGATTAAAATGGTTTGTTAAGCATGATTTGTTAGGAATCGATTAAATGTATTTTTAAACGTAATATCCCATGTTTTTCCCCTACTGAGCTTTGAGCTCACCTCGTTTTATAAGACATTACAGGTACCCGGGAGTCCAATGAGGATAAAGAAACGACGGGATGGGGAACGAATTAGAAGGCTTTCATACATTTATATTTTGTTACGTTTGTGTTACCAGGGGAAGCCACGGCTAATCCCATAACAATGTATATTCTTTTGAGATACAGTTGATATAGTTTTGTATAATCTTAGAATTCATGATATGCTTATGTATCTAACTTTTATCATATAACTCCTTGCATGGCTTAGAACATTACATTGATGTATATCACATGAATTGTACTTTTATTACTTGTTAATACTTGCTGCTAGAACATTATACTTGTTTGACACATGTTATGTGTTCTCCAATTTATGTATTTATCTTAACACCTATTTTAGTTAAACTAAGATGGGTTAGTAACACTCTAGGTCTTAATTATGGGTGTCATCCCAGTAATTAAGACGGGGTGTTAAAATCTTCATCTAGCTCTTCAAGTTCTTCGGGATCATAAGTTGTATGCTAAAATTAGCAAGTGTGACTTCTGGATGTCGAAAGTCAAATTCTTAGGACATGTCGTCTTAAAAAAGGGTATCTCTATAGATTCTAGTACTTGTTCTACTCGAGCAGGGAAAGGGTTATACAATTTATTGTGATGCTTCTAGGCTTGGTTTAGGTGGTGTCCAAATACAATATCGCCTGAGTAAAGCTAATGTGGTAGCTGTTGCCCTGAGCCAAAAATCTCAAGGGTCTTTAGCTGCGTTATAGTGTCCAAAATGGAGACTAAAGGAGGAGTTGCAACGATATAACTTTGTGGTGAATCTTGACAAGAACTGAGCCTATTTATAATATGATTGCCCAACCGGTGATTCAGTAATGATTAATCAAAGCCAAACGAGTAGATGAGGAATTACGAGTAATATGTGAACATTTAGCCACGGAAGCCGAATGTGGTGGGAATAAAATCGGGACCGATAATGGAATTCAAATCTGAGAAAGGTTAGTGATACCGAAAGATTCAGAACTTAAAAATAAAATTCTAAGTGAAGCACACCATTCCCAATTCTATATCCATCCGGGTGCTACAAAGATGTACCGAGACTTGTGCCGCAATTTCTGGTGAAGCGGCATAAAGAAGGATGTCGTGAATTATGTGAGTAGATGTATAACGTGTCAATTGGTGAAGGCCGAACACCAAAGGCCCGTGGGGAAACTTTAGCCGTTACCCATTTTCGAGTGGAAGTGGGAACATGTCACCATGGATTTTGTTTTGGGATTACCGAGAGCGTTAGGTGATCAAGACACAATTTGGGTAATTGTCGATAGAGTAACCAAGTTTGCTCATTTCATTCCGACATGGAACAAGCAGAGTGTGGAGAATTTGGGAAAACTCTATGTTCACAAAATAGTTAAGCTTCATGGAATTTCGCTCACCATTGAGTCGGATCGAGATCCTTACATCTCAGTTTTAGGGAAGTCTGCAAAAGGCGTTAGGGACTCAATTGAAATGCAGTACAACGTTTCATCCGTAAACCGATGGGCAATCTGAACGAGTTATCCAAATATTCGAAGATATGTTGAGGGCATGTGTCCTCGATTTTCAGGGAAATTGGATACAACATCTATCGTTAATTGAATTTGACTACAATAACAGCTTCCAGGCCAGTATAGGCATGGCGCCTTACGAAGCCCTTTATGTTCGTTCGTGTAGATCCCTAGTTTGTTGGTATAAAGTCGAGGAAAGAACTTTGTTGGGATCGAAATTGGTGGAACAAACCACCGACAAGATTAAAACTATTCAACAACATCCCCTTCATAGTCATCCATTAGAATTCGAAATCGGTGATCACATGTTTTTTTAAAAACCAAGCCTTGTTTCGGTATTACATAGTTTGGTTGTTGGGAATGTTTTTTATCGCCTAGCCTTGCCACCACAGTTATCTAATGTCCACATTGTTTTCCATGTATCAATGTTGGATGGTACATTGTTCAATGGGAAAACCTTGAAGTGTTAGATGATGGGACTTATGAAACCCGCCCAATCTAGATCTTAGATCATCGAGACCAAGTGCATCAAAATAAATTTATTCCCCTAGTGAAGGTTAGGTGGTTACATCATGGAGTCGAGGTGGCGATGTAGGAATTGGAAGCAAAAATTCGTAGTAAATATCCAAAATTGTTTAATTAATGTATAATATTTAAATTTTGAGGGAAAAAATTTATTTAGTGAGAGATATTATAACACTCTGTGTTTATGTTAATGTTAAACATGTTGTATTCAGTAAATATTGTGTAAAAATGCTTAAAGAATGGTCTTCGTATGCCGACTAGCAAATATTTGATCATTTGAAAATATTGTGGTCAAGCCTTGTCTTTGATAAATTTTGGAAAATTTTCCATCCATAATTTGGGGAAATTTCATCTTATGAAGTTGTAAATATCTAAATTACCTTTTCATTGATATAAAGATCAACCTAATCGGAGTTCTGAGCAAAAACGTATGGCCAAAATAAGAAAAGGGTAGCAGGGCAAAATTTACCCGCGAACGGGTATTGGGATTTTAGCATACCGGTCCGGCTTATAACTTTTGGGGGAGGAATGACGGCGGACCAGTATGGGTTTTTTACACCTATTTTGACACACCACACACACTTAAAAGGTTCTAGAGAGAGAAAGAGGTGAGTTTCTTGAGAGATTTTCATACATTTTTCATCATGCATCAAAGATCAAAGCTCAAAATCATCCAAATCCCCTTCTCTTTCACTATTCATCATCTTTTACCTTAGTTATCCGCCACGAGAGCTTTAGTTTGAGCTGGGGCCACGTGGATTAGGGTTTAAGCTTCGTTGATTTGAGGGTTTTGCCTTTCTAGGAATATTGTGACGTGAGGGATTTGAGATTTTATCGAATCTAAGCTCCGTTCTTCCTTTTCATTATTAAACTTGAGGTAGGGGTTAAATCATTTCAAAACTTGAGATATGCTTTTGTTTCTTGGATATCATCATAATTTCATCTTTATTTGTCTTATTTATCTCAAGCATGATCTATAAAATGATGTAATGATGTCTATTGATTTACCAAGAGTTAAATGTGAGATTTGAGGCAATAGATGCCATCTTTATTTGATATTCTTGTGAAGTATTCAATGGATGTATAATTATCATCGGATGATATAATTAAATTATTATTGATTTATATACATCATGGGATATGGATTTGCAATTGCTGAAGTGGATGTGGCATATATTCTTCAAATACTTGTTAAAAATGTTTCAAATATTTGTTGAATGGCATGAATACATGTTTGCAATATTACTATGTCAATCCAAGACCCATGAATTTCTTGGCAAGCTCTTGAATGAACTTATGGCTTGGTATTCGATTGAATCATTTATGAAAAGCCTTTATTATCTATGGAGATATGGAAAGCTTGTGTCCTTTGGAATCAGATTCTCGATATGGGTATATAGTGCTTGTTGGGATGGAAAATAGGTAGGGCTTAGTGCCCTTGGGTTGAAAATCCCTAAACCATTGGAGGAAGCAAAGTTTACCCACTTATAAGCTACCGGTGAGAAGTCCTGGAACCTAGGTAATTGGCAAGGCACTTTGGATTCTTTTGATAACTATGTTCACGTGAAATAAGGACGATTGGTCCCACGGTATCATTATGATAGCATTTCATCTTTGGCAACGATGGATCATATTCATGGTTCTAATCCCCCATTATACGGTAAATGGTTGACATGGGAGGTAATCTACATAGCATATGCATGCATTGTTTTATATGATAAAACTTATTCTTTGGATTATTGATAAAAACATGAATTGATCATGAATCGCTAAGTTAGATTTTAGAATACACTGTTCCTCCCCCCCCCCCCTTACTGAGCAAATAGCTCACCGCGGTTTCTTTAAAACAGTACAGGTACCTAGGAGTCCAATGAGGACAAAAAGGCGATGGGTTCAGGAACGAAGTAGAGGCTCTGATACAACAATTATTTTTGTGATGTTTATGTCCTTACGGGAAGCCACGGCTAGCCCAAAATAGTGTATATATTTTTGAACTTACCTATTTAGTTTTGTATAACTGTTTTATGAACGAGTGAGAATTATACTTTCATCTTGTACTTTATATTTAAATTGACGGATGACATGCATGTTACCTTGATTTCTGGTTAACGTAAATACCTATTTTAGTCAAACTAAGATGGGTTAGTAACACTCCACTTCTTAATTGCAGGTGTTATCCTGTTAATTAAGGAAGCGGTGTTATAGTTTCGCCATCGTTCTTAGTTGTTGATCTCAAATCCCAGTTTAAACTGCCTATTTTTCAAATTTACACTGTGTCTAAATAGTCTCCGTTAACACCATGTAAATTGATTTGCAACACAGGGACTATGTCGTTCTGAGTTGGGGGAGGGTGAAACCATACAATTCTACAAATTTAATTGTTTCATAGCGTTCTCATGAATTCAAGGATTTTTTTTTTTGGCTTTTTGGAGCATCACGTGGTCTCAAAAAGTTAATTGTTTTAAAAAACTATCAATTAAGGCATTTAGAAAATCAACTATTTCTTTTAAAAAAATTCTTTCTTTTCTTCCCCTCTTGCTAAGAGCACCCGTAACATCCCCCCCCCCCTTTTCTCTCTTTGTATTCCTTTCTTCTTCCTTCATTCTCTTTCCACCATTTCCATTTTATTTCCTCCATTACCAATACCACCAAGCTTCATTACTTTATATTTTTGCAATGCTGGCGCGCACACAACCGCTCAAGATAACTCATATTACGCCTGCGATCCTGAGTAGAGTCAAATGAGGTTTTAGATCTACCACGGACCGTCGTTGGTATGAGTCCGCATTTCACACCCGAGGGGTCTTGATAGATCGTCCTTTAGAGGAGAGACTTATAGATGGTGTCCCACTTCTTTATTGCATTATTCTGGCGCTCCATGCCTGGTACATTACGCTGAAGGTCTCCTATAATGTCAACGCCACGCTAGGTCACGAGTTTGTGGCGAGTTTTATACGCGAGGGTCCCACTGCTACACCATATTTATTCGAGGGATTCGTATTGATATTACCCCTGAGTTTGTTTCTGAGGTTATAGGTGTCGTGTTGGCGCCCAACTTTGAGTGCCTGTACTTATTAGGCACTCCCGATATGCCTACACCCACAGAGGTCGCTACCACTCTTTACGGTACACCCACATGATGGGATGGCTTTGGTCATTTTCTCCGAGATCGACTAGCGCCTCGATATTTAGATTTTCATCTGGTGCTGGTCGGTTTATCTTCCCTATGAGCTTGAAGACAAAGATCTATATGTGGACTGCTCGTATCTTCTACGCGATAGTCAGTGACAAGCGCGTGGATTTATTTCAGTATTGGATTGAGGCTATTGTATCCAGGATAGAGGATGTGTGGAGTTCTCATCACCCGTCTTTGCACTTATAGAGGTATACGGAGGGTGGCAGAGAATGAGATGATATTTCCTAGAGGCTCGATAGGCGCAGTTGCATAGGAGCCTATAGGCAAGGACGTTGATGAGGAAGATGCTGTTGACACTCCTATTACTGATCTGCCACCACCATCAGCAAGTACATCACAGGCTGGCCCATCTCAAACTTTTGGAGATGGCGAGGCCCTAACTATGAATAATCTAATGCACATGATGGAGTGTATGCTCAAGGGGAAGGAAGAGCTCCAGATTCAGTTTCAGAGGCGAATAGAGATAAAGGAAGACATACACAGAGTTATAAGGAGCTGGTACAAAAAGTTGTGGGCCACGATCAACCTGTGAACACCTCATTTTGCGACCATCGCAAGAATTCTGAACTCCGGGAAAATGAACACGCATGCATGCATGAGCAATCCTAGATGCACACATCTATGTACATGTGATGCAAGTCGAAGAAGGAAGCCAAAAATTAAAGACACCCGGATGAAAAGTTACGAAAATTACTAGAAATTGCCGAAATCAAAAACTATCAAAATTTTTAGAAACTTGTGAAAAGAGATTCCCACCTCTAATCATCGTTAAACTTTTAGGGTTGTTAGACATTACCATAAGGAGCAGCATACTCGAAAATCAGCTCAATTCGATGGTCGGGTCTTCGAAAATTAAAAAAATCGGGAGTTCGCTTCGGGTAGTAAAAAAGGAACCATCCGGAAGTCCAAATGATCTCAAGTGGTCAATAGAAAGGTATTGTATTGGGGAAGAACATATTCAAAGTTCAACTTTTTTGAATATGGGATCATCAAGAATCAATTCGTTTATCATGCAATTTTATTCGAAATGTCCTTTGTAGCAATTAAGAATAAATGGAGGCTTTCCCGAACACTGATCGATCCCAAATTTGGAAACAAGCTAGAAAACATTTGGAGGGAAACCATATTCAAAATTCAGGAAAATCCAACGGCTCTAAGTTCACTTGTCATACAATAAGTGAGGTTGTTGTACGCAAGTATGTTTCCTATGTGAAAAAAAACTCTTTGTACCAATATGAGGATACTGAGTCCTTCTGGAACTCCGATCGGCTTCAAATATTTAAAGGATCTATAAGACTTCTATTGGAAATACATATCCAAAACTCAGCATCATCCAACGGTTATAACATGACTTGTCATACAACAAGTGACCTTGTCTACAACAAATACCTTTGCTAGCTATGCGGAAACAAACTCTTAGTACCAATCAGAGAAAAAAAGGTCCTTTCCGAATTCGGATCAAGCTCAAAGTTTGATATAATCTAGAAGACTTCTATTCCCAACAAATATCCAAAAATCATAATGATCCAACGGTGGGAAGGCTTTGTGATAAGCTCCAAGAGTCCTGGTTGTAATATATTTTCTTGCTCTACAAGCATTTTTCAACTATAAATATACCCCCCTTCCATTCATATTTTTCATCAACAATTAAAGGGGATTTCATGGTAAACACTAAGAGATCCTTATTCTCTCCCTCCAAGTGGGCTTAGGTATAATTTTTTTCTCTTTTTTTTTATTTATTCATCTGTTTTATAATTCATATTCTTGTCTGTATAATTTCTATCACTTAATAGGTTTTCAAAACCCTTTTTTTAAATCTTTTTTCAAAACCAAAGGCTAATCCAATTCCAAAATAGTATTATTACTTTCTTACTTTTCCAAAATTTTGGATTAGCTGCATCGTTATATGAAGGAATCAATATCGCTATATATCCAATTTAACTCATAGATTACCGTGTATATGTGATAAATACTTGATTATGAGAGCACTAGTGCCATCTATACCAGTTTAATCAATAAATTATGGTACACGATTGGTCAACTCGCCTCATATCATATCGAATATAAGATTCCACGTTGAATCCGTTTTTAAAAAGCCCAAAGCTTTACAAAATCACTCGTTCCACTGCATCTACTATTATCCAATTATATTTTTTTCAAATCACACACACACTCGTTTTCAAAGTCATGGGTGAACTAGGAAACACATCATTTTTATCCCATCCCCAAAATTCCGATTTCTAAAACAAGCACAGAAAGCAGTAAAGTAGTAGAATGAATATGTAATAACTGAATTATAACACATGCATATCCTATTTAAGAGACCGAAAGGATGAATTGGGTACCTAACACCTTCCCAATTCGTAACTTAATCCCCGAATCTTCGAATTAACTAATTTCGCATACGTTGTGTATAAGAGGATATTTAGTCTATAAATATGTCTGTTTTATACAAACCTATTCGTTTGTTTAGTAAAACAAACTGGCGACTCTTATTCTTTTTAAAACCAATTTTTAAAACAACACGGAGTCGCCGCCATTGAGGACTCATGCTTCGAAAACGCAGGTTCTTACATTGGCGACTTTGTTGGGGATTTTTAAGAGGATTAGACTCTAAACAAGAGTAGAATATGTGTGGATAATCGTTTCTGTTTGCATGTTTTTCTTTTCGGCCTTAGTTTTAGGATAACATAAATGTGATTTAGGTGGATACCCTGTTTCCCTTTCTGTTTGTAATTATTGTTTAAGGAAAATCTTTTCATAAATAAAATTTGAAAGTACTCGAGCAAACACTAAAGCGTTCTTCATAATATACTGCCATAATTGTTATTTTGCACTCACCCACTATGATCATGCATTATCACGAGTATGAATTTACCCTAGCAACCTTGGGACCAGAGTCGTGACTACGCTGTAGACTTGTGAGTCTACACTAGCCAAAAGTGCCTAGGACCACTCTCCTTGGCCATTTACCAAACTGAGGTATATCTAGTGATGGGAACACTCACGTACCTAGAATGTATATCAAAAGGTCCTTGCACGTACTTGCCCTTCGGGTATATAGCAAGACCTGCCAAATAGGAGGGAACCTTAAACCTTACCCATCAAACCATGCTTGCATATAGGATGCGTCAGCTTAGTACACATAAATTTTTGCATATTTTTCTGACCATCAGTCGTGAGATTAGTGAACAAAAGGCCTTGTTATATATATCAACTATTAGTTTGGCAAGTACGGCTGGTGGATGTCCTACCTCGCCAGTAGAAATTCCTCACTAAAATCCGTTAGTGAGATTTTTTCTGTCACTATTTCCATGAAAAGCAACCCTAAGAGGAGAGAACTTCCCGATTTTCAAAAAAAAAAAATTCAAAATATTTTTCAAAAAAAATGAGTCATTTTCCAAAATAAATTTTTTGAAAATTGATTTCCAAAATCGAAAGGTTATAAGGGCACCCCGGGAATTTATATTCCTACCCTAAACTTATCCATGGGGCTCTCAAGTTGTTGCTGTCAGTCTATTTTTGGCTAAACACCAAAAAAGTGGTTTTTGATTTTATCTTCCTGTCGAGTCATAGTTTTTCGAGAATTATGCAACCCATGGCAAAATATTGATTTCTTGGTCTATCCCCGATTTTTTTCTCCCCATTCTTCACGACACGCAGATTATCTATCACGCCTGACGACTCACGAAATCAGACTAACCACCGATTATGCCTCCTCGTCGTAGATTATACACACTCATTTTCATTTTTTCATGGGCGAACTAGGAAACACATCATGCAAGAACTAAATTATAACACATGCATATCATACTTAAGAGATCAAAAAGGCGAATTGGGAAGGTGTTAGGCAACCATTCCGCCCTTTTGGTCTCTTAATGGATCATGTATTCAATTCCTATTTTAGATATTTTGTAAGTAGTTTAAATAGTTTTCAAAATAGTCCTTTCGAATAAATTTGGTTTAAGATTGTATTTTTAAATCAAACTCGAACTTTGCACGCGCATATGTATTCATTCATGGAATGAAATTAGAGTCTCGTAGTTCCACTTGTTTGGGAAACTATTTTTGTATTTATTTTATTTTGAAAACATGTCAAAACAATGTTTTAGTTTTCTTGTAAAACTTAGAAATGACTTATTTTGAAAACAGTGAACTTGATTGCAAATTATCTAGCTTTCTGTATTAAAAAGTTGTAATTGAACTAATAAATGAAATTCAAAAGAGTTATATAAAAGCGTACCTGGTGCGCTTGAAAATAATGAAAGTTACTTGCTTGATTTTTTTTCTTCCTTGCTTGCTTTTTTCTCGCTAGAACTTTCTCTCCCTAGATTTGTCTCGCTAGTTTTCTCTCTAACTTTCTCTCTCTAAAATCCTCTCTTATGATCTTGACAAAAATTTATCCTTATAAACTCTCTTAAGTGTTGATAATCCGAAATGAGACCCCAAAGGCCCTATTTATAGAGAAAACATCGCTGAAAAACACCCCACAAGGGGCTAGTCGCATGGCGTGAGGCTAGGGCATGCAGTTGGGATCTGTGGCTAAGAGGCGTTTTTACCATGGAGACTGATTCAGAGATTAATTGATCCTCATCATAATAAGCAAAGTGGCAATATTGGTCGTGGCAAGTTCCCAATGGATTTAGGGATGTTGAAGCTCAAACCATAATAACAAGGATTCCCTAATAAAGTCCTATATGCATGCTAATTCAAGACTTGATGCAGAATACTTGTTTTGTATAAAACTAGATTCACATGAGAGTCATGGATTGGGGTGTTCACAGCAACGGTTCGAGTGAGTCTGATAGGAAAAGTTCTAGCAGTTCATACTGGTGGTCTGAATCATCTGATTAAGATCAAATGATGCCATATAAGAAAGCAAAGTCTCTCCACTTGAAGATACTATTGATGTAGAGACTCCATCTCACTTACATTCACAAGATCAGAGGTACGTGCGGGATGAGATATTCTTGTTCATGTATCCAAAAGTGGACATCGAGGCTCACAGAAAGAAGATGGCAGGTAGAATGGTCTATTTGACGTTCTATAAAGACGAGCTGAGAATCATAAGACCTACATTGTGGGTTGTTAACATACATGATGAAAGCATGAGAAATCTAGTTGGATCTTTTGAGATCTGGGTATCACAATCTTCTTCTGGCTCAGTCTCCGCTTGGATCATATGTAGATTTGAAGGTAAGCAAATGTAAGTAGGTAAGTAGTTTAGGATTTTTCTCCTTTTTTCTTTTTTTCTTTTTCTCTTTCTTTCCTTTTTCTTTTTTATTCATTTTTTGTTTTTATATATTTGTTGTTGCTAACATACATATTTTAGAGAGATTAAGCCGTTCTCAGGTATATCTTCCCTCTTATTCATTTATTTCTGGCACTTACATCCATGTTTTTGTGCTTATTTTATAACATTGGGGACAATGTTGGATTTTAGTTAGGGGAGGGAGACATGTAGTCAATTTTTTTCGAAAAATCTGTATGCAAGTAACTTAAGATAGTCCTTTTGCATTATTTTTATTTTCTTTCTTTCAATTTAAAAAAAAAAAAACTGAGATTGCAAGTTTAAGTCGTCCCATCTAGTTCTATTTTACTTTCTCTCATTGGGAGACGACGCATTAATGAATTGATTTAGTATATGGTGTAATATTAGATAAACTAGAGAAGTTTTTTAATCTTCTTGTAATTCAAAAGATGTATGCTAATTTGAATATATTTGTTAGTGCACTTTTGGCATTGCTTGATATTAGACTGATAGATCTCGACTAGTGAAATACTCTGTTCAAAATCAAAGTGGAGACTATATAGCCTGTAAGTTTTTAAGCCATTTTTTCATATCTGAGAACTATCTACACAAACTTTTATTCCTGAAAAAGGTTTTACAAATCGATTGAGTCTCTTAAACTACAATTTCAATTTAGTTTTACAAAGGTAAGTCCATGAGATGCTAAATCATAAAATGCCTTATAGTTGTCTGAATTTAGAAGCTAAAAGCTAAGGAAATGGTATAGGCCATCTTTGTTTTAGCCACTAGCCTTAGCATGTCCTTACATTTTATCCGTAGTAGCCCTTCTGAAGCCTGAAGCCTTATTTTTATTGTTATACCTAACGTTAAACCCGAGCCAGTACAATAAAATTTCACGTCTTGGCTCGTTTGTGCAAAAGGCTCAAAAGTATATGCATAGTTATATTTATCTGGAAAAAAATGCAAAGAATGAAATATATGCATTGAAAAAATGAATATGTAAGAATGATGATGTTTATTGAAAATGCAAATTGAAGGTTGCATGTAATAAATGAGAATGTGGGTATCAAAGTAAAAGAAATAGCTTAAAAGCCTTTGAGCATTACAAAAGCAAGAAAAGAGTCTTTTGAATCCTTAGTTGACCCATTCATTTTGTAGCCATTACCCCCAACCCCATTGCAACTTAATAAAGTCCTATTTGTTCCTTTGTGGCTTAGTTTCGAGATTTAGATGATTAGAAGGTATGCAAAAGTATTCTCGCCTTTTTTAAATTGAATATCTTTTCTAGAGACTCATGTTCTTTCACTTTATTGTTTTTTCATTTAAACAAATGTGAGGCATTTGATTTTGATTACAAATATTCCATTTAGCTCGTATGTGGAGAGATATACTTAATTCAGAGCGATTCATTTGTTGAGTGTATGCTTGGTAAAAGTTTCTGTCAAAGCTTAGCATGAATAGAGTATAGATCTATGATTGGTTTTGAAAGTTGAAAGTCAATGCATTTGCCCATGCACGCATTTTTATGGTTTATATTTATGCTAGGTCATATTTTGAATGCATTAAGATTGTTATTTCTCTTGTGTTTCTTACTAATGTATCACTAAGTCGATTTAAGTCTTCACTGAGCCATTTGAGAGAGAATTTACGCATAATAGGCGACCTTAGGACAAGACTTGAACTATAATCGAGAATTTTATAGGTATATTCATTGAAACCCTTTAGGAGACATAACTCATCTGACTAGGGGAGACCTAGGGGTTTAAAGGCTTATTGCAAGCGCTTAATGCAACTGTTTAGTTTATGATTGTGTTTTTCCTTTCTTTCTTTTTTGTGTTTGTTTTTAGAGATATATGTTATTCTTCACTCCATTACTATGGACTAGAAATATGTTAGTTAGGGGAGGTGATTGAGCCCAAAAATTGCATTTCTAATCCCTTAAGCAAGGCTCAATTAGCTTCTAGTTACTGCCTAAAACTGAAAATTGCATGTAAATTCAGTTTCAAAGTTAAAAGAAGGCACTGCATTGTATTTCTGTGTTACTAAGCCATTTTTCAGGCCTAAACTGGTTAAGCAACTAAGGTTGGGTGCAAGTAGCAAGGTTGAATGCGGAAAAGTGCAAGAAGAAGGCCCGAAGAAGAAGTCAATATCCATTCTGAGGCCCGTGGTAAGGAAAACTCCGCAAAGTACTTCCAAGCACCAGCAAGAAGAGAATAAGCAAGTCCCCAAGCATGAATGAAGTGAATGCAAGTGTCCAAGAGTGATTTCAAGAGAAAAGAAACTCAATTGAATTGATCCCAGAAGTTACCGAACAAAACCGAGAACTGCCGTAATAAGCCTGAAGTCGTAGCTGATCAAAGTTTTTATCCATTAAGAATTTGAAGAAATCTACATAAATAAAAGTTGTAGAGAATTGAATTATCTACACGTATGCAAAAACGGTGCATTAATCGGAGTTCAAAGCAGAAATTTATGAGCAAAAAAAGAAGAAGCCTAAAGAAAAAGAAAAAAAATACATGAGGATCGATCCCCACTTCAATTTTTTGCCCTTTTTTTTTTTATCTCTTTTTGGCGCGTTTCTTCAAGGATTATTCAAGTCACGACTTGAGACACTTGTGTATCATATAAAAGGTCATATATATCATCTGAAGATCGAACTTAAGAGTTTTCTTCTTTAATTCCTTGACACAATTGTTAGTTTAGTTTATTTATGATCTTTGAGGCTGGAACATCGTTGTAATCAATATTCAATTCATCATTCAATACAGTTCTCAATTATGTCTCAATTGCGCATCGGGTAAACCTTAGTTTTTTGTTTTATTTCAATTCGATTGCTTTTAATTATTCGTTTGCTTTGTTATTCATAGATTAGTTAATTTGGATCATATATATTCTAGAATCAATCTTAAAACCACATTTTTGGGGCTGGTTCTAGGATTTATAGATATATTTTGTTGGTTTTTTGTTTTTTTCATCAATTTATGCTTGATTTTTGTTTTATATTCAAATAGTTTGTAGTTTTTCCATGCTATTCATGTGTGAATCAACCTTGATCATTAAGAATATGATTTTCCATAATTCTTAGGCCCTGTTTGGTGGGTGTTTATTTTTCAAAATTTTAAAAACTCAACTTAAAATCAGCTTTACTTTTTTTACACTTCCTAAAATTTATTTTACTTTACTTTATCTCTCTAAAAAATCTTTTAAAACACCATAACTTTAAATTCAAAAATCAAAAATATATATATATATATATTTGAAACCTACTCGTTGAGATCTATAAAATTGATGGAAACTTAGTTCCAGAATCGTTTAATATTGCATATAGACCAAACAAATTTTTTATGTAAAACCCTAGTGCAGAATCGGATTTTACCTTCGAGATCTCGCTAGTTTGATCTCGTCTCAGCAGGAGTTGGTGTAGACGAATCGAGAACACGGGCTTGATGGAATCTCACGATCTTATATCGTATTCTTTTTGCCGTGCAATCCTATACCGAGTGTGGGTTCTGGTATCACTAAGATTTCCTCTCTACTCTCTACAGCACAAACCCTAAATTCTTGAGAATTTTTGTGTCGAGCGAAGAGGTAAGGCTGGCGTATATATAAGGCTATGATAGGGACCCTAAGGAGAAATAAATGTTTGGGCTCACTATAAAAAACCGGAATCCTAATTTGATTAAGAATTGATTCCTTCCATAAATTATATTCGCACTACTAAAGAATTATAATTGCACTTCCGTCCTTATCTCAAAATTATACTTTGAGCTCCTTGTTATTAAATACCTATTATTCTCCCCACGTTAAGATTTTAGATAACCGCCATTTAAAGTAAATTACTGACAATTATATTTAAATGACTTCTTAATCCTAGAGCCTACCACTTAACTTATTTGACATGTCGAATTAACATAATCCACCTGCAGGGTTTGACATGATCAAAACTTATAAGCTTCTCAAGGGGTTATCATCAATCCCTATACTGGGACATGGATTCTGTCAATAATTAATATTCATCATACGTATAGTGTCGTCATCCAATTCACAAAAATTATTGATTCATAAATGAATCACTCTTAATGAGTCAAAACAACAAACGCTACATATATATATGTCTATTAATTATTTCAAGATTAAGAGCATAAGTAATCATAATAACCATGGGATTTTAAATTATTTTAAATAGTCAGTATAAAAATAATTAACCCAAACTCGTTTTATTCAACACACACAAAGTGTACTAGCATAACGAGTTAAAACTATACCATTTCCTATAGTCAAGATAAACCACTAAAACTTGTGCTATAATCCTATCGATGGTTGTCCAATTCCATCTAAGATCGTGAACGAATAAAATTATATTCCACAAGAACCGATGATATGATCTTCTGTGTGCAAGCTATACTCTACACACCAAATCATCTACTATATGGAATAAAAGACATACATGCACAATATTTAAATAAATAATATAATACAACCATTGCCCATAAAGATTCTCATTTAAAATAGCAAAACCGAGTCTATATAACATATCAAAACCAATAATAATAATAATAATAATAATAATAATAATAATAATAATAATAATAATAATAATAATAAAACTATGGATTTTAGTATATTACTCTAACAAAAATAGGATCCATTGTGACTATTTTTTTTAAAAAAAAATTATGAGATTTTTTAGTTGGTTGAAAAAATTCACTTTTTAACATACTTCCAAATTCTACCAAACACCAAATTTTAAAAACTCAACTTAAAAACTAAACTCAAAACATCAACCAGACATCACCTTAGGTTTTAGGCCGATTTTGTTTAATTTTTGTTGGTTTTGAGTTTGCTTACCATTTTTGCCGTCAAATATTTGTATTAAATCGGAATTACAAAATTCCAAAGCCAAAAGTTTTCAAATCTAATTTCCTTAATTATTAGACATGTGTTTACTAGTTTTCATAATTTTTAATATTATTTGCCTGTTTGCTTTGACTATGGCCAGCTAAGTCCTTTGTTAGGGATCTGTAGTGAAAGATGCGTAATCAATCTTTAAATATAATCCAATCTAGGTTTGAATATGATTTTTCCATTAGTTATGGATCACCTACTGAATGAATGAGTATTTTCTTATCTTTCCATTCGTTAAAAAACATGTTTCCATAAGTTAGCTCAGAAGTTCCATTTGATTAAGAATAGTAAAAACATCAATTCAAGGATTTTTGCACTAAAATCCTAACGTGTCTGATTTAAGGATGGTCTTTATTCTTAATTATTTGAGTTAGTTTCTTAAGTAAATTGACTGATTTGGCACCATTTTGGTATTTATTCACATAAGTGCCGCGACAATGCAAGTTTTGACTTATGGCATTCTTTTTAAGATGGATTAGCTTTGAATTACGTTTAAAGATATTCAAGTCTTATAGGAGTGTTAGGCTACTAATTTTTGAGAATTTTAATTAACTTGGATTGTTTTTGTCACACACTAACAATACTAAGTTTTAATTATGCTTTTTAGAAGTCAAAAGCTTTACTGTCAAATTATATTGCTCAAAACTAGTCTATGTAGTCTTTGTCATGTATGGTCTATCATATACATGTATTCGTAATATAATTGGATGGTAGGAGAGTCTAGGAGCTAAATCTTAGAGAAAAATCTTTTTTAAACTTAGATTTGAATTACCTGATTGGATTAGTTTCGTACTCCATAGCTATGAATACCGCTAACATTTGTTTCCTATCATTTTAATTACATTTAATATTCTATTTTATTTAACTAGTGCGCTATTTTATTTATTTTTTGTTTATTTGCATGTTCCCTTAGCGCATTTAGGAAGCCTT
This sequence comes from Lonicera japonica, assembly GCA_021464415.1. Lineage (NCBI taxonomy): Eukaryota > Viridiplantae > Streptophyta > Magnoliopsida > Dipsacales > Caprifoliaceae > Lonicera > Lonicera japonica. Next base: position 28,374 of record JAKCWG010000226.1, read on the forward strand.
TTCGGTAGATCATTTACGCTTGTGCATTTTCTATACTTTTACACCCTAGGACTATATTTTCCCTTAGTTTTAGTTTAGTTAGTTAATAATTTTAATTCAGTTTTTATTTCCTTTCTTATTCCCTAAGTCTATCATATTTTTTTGTTCTTTTCCCTGCTTCTCTTTGAGAAAGATAACTAGAGAAATAAATTCCTTGCCTTCCCTTTGGTTTGACCTTGGACTTTTCCAAGTAGGCTATAACTTGAGTGCGGCCTGCGCTTGGGTGTATCAACTTGTTCTTTTTAGGCGTTGTCAAGAACCTATTCAATTTCTGAATGTATGGTTTAAATATGCAACTTTGATTTTTATATATAATAATATTGTACAATCTTTGCTTTTTGAAATATGATTGTTAACTCCATTTATTATGATTCTCGGGCTAAGTGTTCGCTTTTCCAATGATATAATAGTTTTATGTTGTTTGGGGGATCTTGTTATATATCTTGGTTGTGGTTTTAGTTCACTTTTTAGTAGCACTGGTTGACCTAGGGGAAATTGGCATACAATTGACTTGAGAATTAGTGCTTGTGTTGTGTTCTTGCCTAGGATTTTTAACATAATGTTTTGTCGTGTTCAAATTTTGAAACGAAATTGGTCTTGAATTGGAGTTATGTTGTGTTAATGGTGCCTTGTTGTGTTAATTCAGGTCTTATCGTGTCTTAATTAGAGAAAGTTCTAATTTCTACCGCGTTATAATATGTTTATCAGGACTTAGAAATAACAATGGTCATATCGTTCAGGGTACAATACTTATTGTTGTGTTCATTTCTTATTATTCCTTATCGTGTCGTGTCGTGTCGTGTCAAGCCTAACATGATCTAAAAACGCAAATTGCCGCCCCTAGGTTCACTAAATTATCTATACTTCCTAGTTTTTCTAGTAATACAATTCTCCTTTTTGTTATTACAAAATATTTAAAACTTTTGATTTCAAACCTAGTCTATGATGCATTTTGGTCTTGATAAAGAGCGAGGTTTATCAGATAATCTAGTTCTCTATGGTGGTGGCTATATATATGTGTATTCCTCATTGTCTTAGGGTCCTTTTACCGTTTCTTTGTAAACATCTTATGTTGGTTTGGTTCTTGGTGAAATAAGCATTGAACTAACTATGTTGGTTATTTTTTTATTTAGATTTGATTTATTGTTTTGTATGAATTTGTTTCAATTTCATACAAATGAGGGTGGGGCAGGGGTCAGGTTTGTCGATTTAGAGCTAGAAGGGAATCCCTGCCCCCTGAGGTAATTGGGTTCTCCATGAGGATCCACGGCTGATACTGCCCCTCCTTAATTGATGAAAAACTTACAAACTGCTTGTACGAAGCAACAAAATCAATAGAAAACTAATATAAACATCCTATATTCCTTTTATCAAACATCTTTATAATCATCTCTTAACCACCATTAAACATCCATCACGATACACTACTCAAAATACCAAACAACATAAACAAATGTAAAATGTGGATATAATGAAAAGAAAAAGGAAAAATATCGATAAAGAACAAAAAAAGAGGATAAAATATATGGGGTGAGTTATGAGTATACCTGGAGAGTAGTAGCATTAGTGTGTGAGCCTAAGTAGAGTAAGAGATGGATATAATGATTCTCCATGTAGGGCTCTGAGCATGTGAGTTGGAGAGAGAAAATTTGTTCCTAAACCAGAGAGATAGAGAAATAATGAGACATGTAACCAATATCTTCCTCTATCTCAACTATCTCTGATGATGTGTGATGCATTTGAAATAGTGTAGTTGAATACACCCAAGTGTAGGCAGTCAAGCTGTAGTATAGACTTATGGAAGTCCGACTGTCAAACCATAGGGAGGGGGCTAAAGCTTTATAAGTCACGTGTTTATATAGTAATGGTTGTTTGATTTGAATTATTGTGAATTGTTTTGTGAAAAATATGTAAAACAAGATTAGATTTATAAGAATATTCTTGTATTAAAGGAAAGCAAAGGCTTTGGGGAATCATTCATTATTACTTAGAAACCATGGTTTGTGAATCCAATTTGGCTCATTCATTCTCCTTATTGAGTTGCATATTGTACTTTTCATTTAGAGGCCCAGACGTTGGCGATAAAAGATTTCGAGGAAATACAACCAATCTAACTTTACTAGGCCACCTTATGAGAAAAGACAAACACCACATTTAAGGGAACAAATAAGTAATTAGAGAGTCTTTAAATATAGGCACAAAGTGTGTCTAAGTGTTGTAGGTAACGAGGGAAAATAAAACCTTATTTTACACTGAACCACAAAATGTGATCATATTTGAAATAAACCTCTCAAATTTTATATAAACAACATAGCCATCCATTTATAATGGTGGTTGTTGAATAATAGATGCATACTTGAAGTACTTTGTTTGTATATAAATGATTTAACTAGTACTAATCATACATGGCATGAAAAGTCTATGTATCATTTATGTACTAAACATGTCCCTTAATCACCAAAGAACTCCATATACATGGCATAAAGAGGCAAAAGAGATTAAAATGGAAGTTTCATAATATTTATGGTGCTTTAAGCCATCAAATATTATGGAATATTATCAATAGATGAGAAGCATAATTATTTAACAACGCTAGGTACAGAGCCTTCAAAGAATTAAAAACTTAACCATGCTTTCTTTTACAACAAACTCACCCCCTAGCTTTAGCTAGTTGATTCACCCCTCCATGGATGATAAAAACATGTTAAAGATGGAGTGGAATCAAAAGAACACTTGTATTAATAGATATGGAATGAGTCTATTACAAGTGAATGGAAAATACAAGAAGAAGAATAATATGTCACTATATTTCTCTTTCTTGATTTTCTCTCAATTACAAGGAATTAATCTTCAAATTAGAAGTTGATGCCCTTATGCTTGGCCCTTGCTCCCTCTTTTTAGATGTTCATAGAGTAGGGGTAGGTAGAAGGCAAGTGGACAAGTTGTTATGATGCATTGAATTTGTGTGGGAAAGCTTTGGCAAGTGGAAGTAAAAAGGCAATTTAAACAAGCAACTTAAAATATCTCTAAAGCTGCAAAACCACCATAGTAGGATCGATCTTGTTAGTAAGATCGATCTTACTATAGGAATTTCTTATTCTGGACTGTAGTTGAAACAACTTTTGTTGACAAGGGGAGGGAGTAAGATCGATCTAACTCAGGGAATTTCTTGTATTGGAATAAAGCAAGTACAACACAGTTGGCAAAAAGGGCAGAGTGGGATCGATCTTACTAGTAAAATCGATCTTACTCAGTGTCTGTATCTTCCTGGATTCCTACAATACTTTAGCAATGAAGAATTGGAAGCTAGTAAGATCAATCCTACTACTTTAAAAAGTTATTGGTTTTCATTTTCTTTCTTTGAATGCTTTGATTTGTGATCTGAAATCCCTTTTGTGCCTTTTCATCATCATCAATAGCTTGCAAAAGATATATTAGCACATTATTTTGCTATAAACTAATTAGTAGCAATTCGAGGTTTAATTTAGTGTGTTTAGCCATATAAAGTCAAAATAATGCTTCCATAATTGCATTTACATAGTCATTATAATGGGCTTATTAATGTGAACTGCCTGCCAACAGTGATGGTGCGACTTACTCTGCTCTCCGTCCTGTTCTATTTGTATCTACTACGAGTTATAAGTTTAGTGTTTGTTCCTTGAAAGCCCTAAATCCATGTCCGTGTCAAGTTCCTTAGTTGATGCCAGCTCTCTTCCGAAGTAGTTTCCTAAGACCAAAATCTATATCTGTGAATTTGAAGCAGAAAATCAAACATATATTGGTGAATCTCCACAAATTTGATGATTTTCATGCTTTTTAGCAAAATATCTGATGTTTTTTGTGGGACTGGCATGCTTGATTTGAAATTTTGAGAACCTGAGTTGGTAAATTTGACAACTTTTACTTTTAGACTTGCCTCCTCTTTGAAACTAGTTTCTAGAATGAAAGTTTATGGTTTCTCTTTTGGTTTCCTACATAGCCTTTTCATACAACTCATTGGTTATGTTTATGTGAAATATCATAGAACTAGCAAGTAACTTTAGCAACTGTGATATAACGTGGAGACTCGATCCCATGTCCTTATCCAAACCTGAATTAGAGGTTTCATTCCCTAACTTCCTGCCCCTGCCAATTGGTTCTTTTGCCATCCCTAGAAATATGTAAATAAACTTTTTATCATTTATTTTAGACCAAGTATTCTTGCTTAAAATTCTCTGCCTAGGGTACTCGACGAGTTGCCATATTGCTTAACATAAAACCCGAGGAAATATTGGCTTATGAGTATTAAGGAGGTTAGATAGTTTCAAATGGACATACTGTCAGTTGTTCATCAGTGTTGTAAAATTTTACTATTTTAGTCTACAGGTACCTTTTAAGATTTAACTTTGTGATGAAATTAATTGAATGCATAACTTCTACATGCTTCCATTTTTCCCTCTCATTCCTTCTGTGTTGCACTTCCCAGAATCCCAATAAGTAATCTATATTTTGTAGGACAAACTTGATTTAGATTCATAATACCCTTCTTGTTGTTTTATCTTTGAACGTGGATTTTTTTCCTCTAAATAGAAGTAATCTAGAATGTAAATCGATAGAAATAATCTAGAATTTAAGTTGATGCAGATACATATGCAATTGTGTCCTTAGGAAGCTAATTAAACAAAGAAAAATCTAAGCCCCACCCCCGCTTTCTGCTTAAAGTAATATGGTACTGACACACATCAATTGAAAAACTTTCATGGCTCAAAAGCTGCAAGGACAAAAATTGACAAAAAAAAAATGCCAGAGTAGAGAGCTTATTGCATGTACGTCAGAGGTCTTGGAAGCATTGACTAACAATTTAAAGGAAGAAAATTTCATTAGACTTATAACATATGGTAAGGTATACCAAGGAAAGCTTAAGCTCAATTCAATTAGAGCTGAAACAAGAGTTGTGACAGTAAAGATTTGGGATGATAAACTACATGTTTTTTATGATGGTAAAGTGGTTGAGGTATGTCCTTGATTCCTTCTTGTCACGGGTAATTTCTTTTTAATCTCTTTGAAAAATAAAATAAAATTGGCTAATAGTATTATTTATGTTTCAGGAAGAAGTGAAGTTTCTATCTCATATGAATCACCACCCTAAATTGGCAAAAATGATAGACGACTTTTGTAGCAATAACTATTTATGACCTATGAGTGATGTTGTTTACAATCTCAATCCATTAGATACTTTGCATAATTATACGTTAGAAGGTACTTCTGTCTTGCCTTTTATGGTTCCAATTGAAACCTTCCTACTTTAAATATAGTTTTTGGCAGTTACAACTTAGAATTTCATTTATTCTTTTTTTCATTTTAATTTTCGTAAAATGTGTAAATAATCAAGGAAATTAGGAAAAAGGAAGAGGGGTTAAAAATATGAAGTTTATCATCTAGAAAGTGGCCGGTGGTCCAAACAGTCTTCTCCCCATGTTGATAAAATTAGTAAAGCCAGCTGATTTTTTTTATTTTTCTGATAAATATTTAGTGAGTTTATTGTTATTATTATTGTTATTGTTCCTTTGAATTTAAATTTGGATAATATTGATGACTTCTCAAATAAATATTTCTTCGACCTTAGTCCTCAATAGCGTGTTATCATACTTAAGGATGATTTAATATTTGCTTGTACATAGACAAATTTTCTTGGATCTAGAGGTTTAAAGTAGCACTTGAATTTGGGAAGCTCCTTGAATGTCTGCATGATGCCATTTATCATGGGCAATGGCCTAGACCATGGTCTTTAATTTTGATTTAACAAATACTATGCTTGATCAAGTTGCTTAGATGTTGCTTTTGGTTTTGTGAAAACACTAAACTTTCCCCTTTGGGATGATAAAGTAGATGTTATTGACGATGGTAAAGTTTTCGAGGTATGTCCTTGATACCTATTGAGATTTGTATATATGTTATATATAGTATGTGTAAGGTCAAGGGAGGTGATGGCTGAGACGGTGGAGGAGGCACAATGAGCTTTCCTAAAGGGTCGAAAAATTCTAGACTTTGTGTTGATCGCCAATATGAATGAGTGGAGGAGTATCGAGTAAAGAAAGAGGAGGGGGTGGTGTTGAAAATCTATTTTGAAAAGGCATACGATCATGTAGAGTGGGATTTTATCGATCATGTGCTCGATAAGAGGGGGATCGGGGGGAGATGGAGGAGATGAATCATGGGCTACTTGTCTTCGGTCAACTTCTTGATTATAATGAATGGTAAGCAAAGGGAAAATCTCAAGGCGTATTGATCCACTTTTGCCATTCCTTTTTGTAATGGCGGTAGACGTCCTACATAGGTTAGTTGAGAGGGTGAAAATTTGGGGCTTAGTGGAAGGGTTCGCATTGGGAGGGATGGAGTAAGCCTCTCATATTTATAATTTGCTGACAGTACAATTTTTTTCTTATCTAATAATATGAAGAAAATCCGTAACCTTTTAGGCATTTTGGATCTATTTGGTTATGCTTCGGGGCTGAAAATTAATTTAGCTAAAACTGAAGTGGTAGGTATCAACATAGAGGAGGATAATTCGAAATCAATTGGGTTTTGGAGTCTAGTGATGGAGAAAATTAGTAAATGGCTAGATGGTTGGTAGAAGGGATGTCTTTCTAGAGTTAGGAAACTTACACTTATTCATTCGGTCCTTGAAAGCGTCTCCATCTATTATCTTTCTCTTTTCAAAATCCCGGTGGCAGTGGCAAAAATTATAGAGAAGATGATTAAGAATTTTCTATGGGAAGGCTTTGACAACAAGAAAGGTGATCACTTGGTGGGGTGGGAGAAGGTGTGTAAAAGCAAGAGGATATGTGGGTTAGGAATCGGGAACATCATTAGTAAAAATGATGCTTTTTTGGGTAAATGGATTTGGAGGTTTCCTAGGGAGCCGAACGTGTTTTGGCATTTGATTATAAAAACTAAATATGGCATTCAAGATAATGGATGGGATACTAATGTGGTGGAAAGAGGCACACACAGGAGTCCATGGAAGGCTATCTTGCAAGGCATCGAAGGCTTCATAAGAAATACAAAATATAAGGTAAGGGATGGGGGTGGGGATAGAACTCGGTTTTGGGTGGATCAGTGGGCAAGCATCACATCTTTGGCAGCCTAACTTCCAAGACTGTATATAATTGCTTGTTCTCTAAATGCTATAGTTCGGGCCAATGTGTTGTGGGGGGTTGATTCCTCTTATACATGGGATATCACTTTCTGTATAAATTTCAACGAAATCAAAATGAATGAGTTCATGGACTTGATGGGGCTGTTGAATAATTGGAGGTCAGATAGGTTTTAGTGCGACTCTAGGTTATGGGTGGGCGAAAAGAATAGTTCTTTCTCCACTAAATCGTATTTTAATATTATATCGGATTCCCAGAAGGTTGATTTCAGGCCTTATAGCATGGTTTGGAAAGGTTGCATACCTCAAAAAGTGAAAGTTCTAGCATGGCAGACCATGTGGAAGAGAGTTAACACGGCAGATGTTTTGCAACAACGAAAACCATTCTTTTAGATATCACCTGCTTAGTGTGCAATGTGCAAAAGGGGGAAAAGACAGTGGATCATTTATTGTTACATTTTCCAATTGCGCAATATATTTGGGATAATATTCGAAGGGAGTTGAGGCTAGTTACAACTTTCCAAGAATCATGGTAGAGTGTACTTTCGATCAATTCGTATACCAAGGGAAGTCGAAAGAGGGCTAAAATTTTATGGAGATGTTATTATTTGGCGGTGATGTGGTGCATATGGAAGGAAAGAAATTCAAGAATTTTCGAGGACAAGGAAGCAACTAAAGACGAGCTGTGGAGTAGAGTATAAGCGTTAGCATCAGTATGGGCTTTTCCGTTTGATACCTTTGAAGGGTATTCAATTATAGATATTTCACGGGACTGGGTAACGGTTTTGGGATAGTTCTTATTGTGAGATAGGCCCTATTGATACCCGGGGGGGGGGGGGGGGACAGCTTAGGATTAGTAGTGTGTTGTGCGGTTTGATTTTTTGATGTTATTTTTGTGCTTTTGTCATGCTGTCTTCAGTGGTCTTCTCAACCTCTGTCGATTGTTTTATTTCTTGTTTCTTATCAATATAAGTTTTCGTTTTCGATCAAAAAAATATATAGTATGTGTATATTTAGGAGATAATTATGAATAGATAATTAGGAAATCCTTATTATATGGAAATATCTCTATTCTTTAGGGTCTTACAGTTGTTTATATAGATGTAATATTTTTAAATAATGAATAACAAATCATCTCACTTGGTATCAGAGGTAAAATTGAGAAAATCCTCCTTTCTCGTTTGATGTGTCTATCACTTCAGCAAATTAACATAAAAAAATCCTTACCGCCCATTATAGACACCCCAATTCGCGACCCTCGCGAGAACCCTAAAGACAATCGGAAAAACACGATTTTAGAGTCTGGGGCCCACTTCAACACCCGAAACTGCTCCGGGGAGGTTTGTTGGTCAAAACAAACCTATTTTTAATAGAAATGTCGCATGAGAAACTGGTAGGTAGTGCGACAATCCCTTTTATATCGCACGACAAGTTCCCCAAATATAGACTAACCCCTTTCTGAAAAATCAGTCTGTCAGAAGGGTCACTTCTGCCATAAGCCACGGGATATATTACCAAATGTCACGCCACACTTGCCTTTTCTAGAGAAATGTCGGGCAATAAACCCTCCCCAACACTATAAAAAGCCTAACACCCCCAAGGATTCATGGGCAGGAACTTAGCATCTAAAAATTCTACTTATCTATCTAATTTTTTGGTCTTTTATTAAGAATATCTAACAATCGTATGATTTTCGAAGAATTATCAAACTCATTCTCGACACTCAGCATGTCTCACTTCTGGATTCAAGTTCTCGAAAATATTTGAAGAGGAAAAGCTTATTATCGCCGAAAGTTTCTTTATCGTACTATAGTTTCTCTCTTATTATTATATTTCTCATCGGGAAGGTAAAGAAAGTCTCTTTTAGTATTTAAAATTAGATATTTGTGTATTTGTTTTATCTTTATATCTGTTATTTTGTCCACATTTTATTTGAATAACTTATTGTCAAGTTACAAATAGTCTACCATTTTCAAAACAAAACTATGAAAAAAATCATTTGTAAAACTAGATAAGTAAGAACTTTATCATCCGAATAAAATAGTTTTCAATACCCAGACCGATAAAACTTATTTAGGAATTAAATTCGTACATGTCTCGTCTTCCCTATAGACTGCGATTTATCTGATAAACTCCCCTCAAAGAGTTCAAATTCCATATTGAATTAGTTCCGATAAAGATTTGAACTTTTCCAAAAAAGATAATCAAAACAAGAAAACTGACATTGTTATCTTAGGAAGCAATACCGGTGTTGACCTTGAAGGTCTTAATCTTATTTTGATAATAACAATAAATCAATCATGTGTAATTTAACATGTTCTTGATATAAGATTATGGATTTCTTATGTGGAAAATCAAGAATAGCATGATTGCTCAAAGGAAGTTTGACAAGGATCATTCAATCAATATCCGATCAAGTCAACGAAGCATTCGACTAAAATCGATCTACCCTAATCAAGATCATTCTTCTACAAGCGTTGGACAAGACAAGAAGATCAATCTCATCACTCACAAGCTAGCAATGCAAATCCATGAAGCACAAAGATCAAGAATCATATGCAAAAGCTTCAAGGGAAAAGCTTCAAGTGAACAATCAATTTGAAGAAACAAATCGAAGCATTCGAAGACTCATCTATTCGGTAATTGAGTGTTTGCTTAGGATTAATGTAAAGTTTCTTAATTGATTGATTATATAGCTCAAACATGAACTTGCATCATTATTAGATTGATCAAAACTAAGTTTGAATCAAAATCATTTCAAAACATCATTCTTATAAAAACCGATTTTGAAATAAATTCATATTAATTTTAAATGATCATATTTTAAGCTCTAATAAAAATATGTCTCTTAGAAACATATCTTTGAGGTTCAAAAATCATTAGAATTTTATTTGGAACTAAATTGTTAAATTGCAAAAATATTTTTATTTTACATATTAAATTCGCTCAATTTTTGCCCAGTTTTGATCTAACGGTAAAATGGAGGCCTTCCCAAACTCCGATCATTTTGAAATTTTTACAGTAGTTAGACAACATCTCCTGGCAATTTTGACTAAAATTTGAGCATGATCCAACGGTCTAATTGGGAGAAATTAACAAAACAAGTTTGAAATGTTTTGTCAAAACTAGCTGTTGGAAAGTTTGAAAATGTATACCTTGGAGCCAAAACCTCTCTTAATCATCCCCAACGGCCATATGATTTTGTAAGCTATAAATATGAGGTCCTAGACATGTTTTAACACACCTTGAATCATTCTACAAACTTACTTTACATATATACAAAGTTATTCAAGTATTCAATTCATTTTATTGATCATATTCTTCATTTTTGAGCTATATACTTTGATCAATCTTGATAACTCTAGTGTGAGCTTCAATTGTATTCTTTTAAACACTTGAGAGTTATTATAAATTGGTGTGAATCACCAAACAATTTAGTATTCAATTGTGAGAGGTAAATCTCATAGGAAAAACAAGAAGGTAAATTCTTGTTTAGAAATTGTGAAAGGTAAATTTCACAAGTTTAGCAAGAGGGTATCTTGTGCGAGTATTGTGGTGTAGCAATACTTGTAGAGTGTGTGAAACAACACTTGTAGAGGTTTGATCTTCACCCGGAAGGAGATTGATTTTAGTGGAAATTCTCGGGGAACTAACCGAGCGCGAAAGTAGGGGGAACAAGCCGAACCGTGTGGACAAAAAATCGTGGACTTCGATTGGTTTAATTTTTCTAACTCAATCTCTTTATTATTGATTGTTTAAATTGTTTGAGATTGCTTATTTATTTGCTCTAGTGCTTGATTGTTTATTTGCTTACATTCCTTGATAAATTTGTTTAGTAAATTGTTTTACTTAAACATTTTCGAAAAGATTTTTAAATTCCGCATTTAGTTTCGAAAACCCTATTCACCCCCCCTCTAGGGTATTTTCCGACCTACAACCGGAATATCTCTTTTAGAACTCAAAATGTAAACTTTGTCATTTGTGTTGTATTTTCAAAACGAAACATCGAATCACGGAATACGAAGGTTTTTCATCCCTTTTCCCATTTTCCCCTAAATTAGGGTTTCTCAATAAAACATTTTCGGAAAGCAGTAGATTGTTAGTAAAAGCATCCAAGTTTTTCAACATAGAATAATCATATATGCCACTAGAGAGTAAAAGGGCAGAATGGGTGCTTAACACCTTTCCAAACCGTAACATAGTTCCCGAACCATATAGAATCCCCGTTTTGTAGACAAGCGTGTAAAGAAAAAGGCTTTCTTTGGCCTTTTTCTTTACGTAAACCCCTTTTGTTTGTTTTCTGGTAAAATGTACTGGCGACTCTGAAACGAACCCCTTTGCATTTAGTAATAGAAGATAGGACATATCTCTATGTCAAAGCAGATGAAACGACAGAAAAGGTTTCGATGTTTTAGACACCCAAGCACGTACCAGGATGAGACCCAAGGTGGCATTTGTGGATTCTCACAGTGGTAACTCTGCTGGGGATTTAAAAACTAGGCTCTTATATGTGGATTTTATTTTATTATTTGTTGAATATTTTCTTTTACTGCTTTCCCTACTTCTCTCCTATGTCAATTAGTTGTGAAGAAATCTTTTTTCTAATAAAAAATGGAAGTTTTCCAAAACACATGATAAAATAATAATATTTGTAAACCTGATCTTTTTGAAACTTTTCACGTACATCACTATTCATGCATTAGTTCTACGAGTATGAAATTACCCCAAACCCTCGGAAGTACTATAAGTGAGTAGGGAGTTGGCTTGCTTGGGCCAACATAAACCGAAAGCATTTACTTCCCTTCTCCTTGGCCAAGTATGCCCCCGAGGTATATTAGTGACAAAAACACTCACGTACCCAGAAAGTATATCAAAAGGCTCTAGCACGTATCCGCCCTTAGGGTATATCGCGAGGCCTTGCCAAATAGGAGAGAGCCAGAAGCCTTAACAGTCCGTACAATTATGTTGCATATAAAATCGAGTCAGTTAAAACACTAGTCAAAAGGCGTAGGGGATTTACCACCTTAAAGCTTACTTTATGCCACCTTTTCAAAACCTGAGATTTTTCTCACTGACTTTTTTTAAGTGTTTCTTTTGGCAAAAATCTAGTCGCACCATAGTCTTCCTTCATCTCCATCACATGGTTTCATCTAAAGCCCTAGCAACGACAGTCTGGAAGGTTGTACTGGACGAGATCATACCGAAAGATTAGTAAGACCAAGCATACCCATAATGGCGGATGGACGTGATAAACAAGAAGTAGAACAAAGCCTAGCCAAGGCATCAGTAGTTCAACCGTCCCTAGCCACAATACATCATTTATTAATGTCTGTTAGCAAGAATCTAGCGAGCATCACTAACAAGCAACAGAGCACCCGAATCTGAATAGAAGAATTGTTAGCCGAACGAACTACTCCGCCAGGGTTTGAGCGACTACTACCAAATCGAGATCCAAATCAAGGGTAGTCGTCCTAAATGCTCCCCCCCCCCCGGTCCCGTCTAAAGAACCAACCCATAGCCAACAGGTCATATTCCAACAGGTCCCATTTAAGTTAACCCCAATAAGCAAATCCAATAGGCCCCGAATTCCAGCCCTACCTAGCAGCAACAAGTAGCTCCTATCATCTGGCCACAACCCCAAGTCCAACTGGGTTTTGACCATCAGCATCAACAATGGCCATAAGTTCCTGCAAGGCCTGTCCCACTACCGGTCCCGGCAACACCTCTCAACGAATACCCTAATATAAACTGACTTCGACAGTCTATGCAGAATCAGTTATAGCTCAGGAACAACTCGAAGAGGTACTGAAAGAGAGTGAAGAGATAAAGAAGTTGAAAGAACAAATGAGAATCCAACAGATGGAAATTTCTCTGATAAAAGGGGCAAACAAGATTACAGACATGAATGCCTTCGCTCTCTACCCTGAAGCTAGATTATCCCAGGGATTCAAACTCCCCTCTATCACCAAATTTACTGGAACCACTCCCCTAAAGACACATCTCCAATCATACATCCGATCTATAAAAGTGTCCAGTTGCGGAGAACTGAGTTGGCTCGGGCCTTTCACATGACTCTCACAGGGGCCGCCCCGAGATGGTTTTTTGATCTGGAGAGACATCACACCAAGACTTGAAGAGACATCCTTAAGGAATTTATGACTAAATACGGGTCCAACGAAGATTTAGAAATTACCCGTAGGAATTTAGAAATGGCCAAGCAAGGCGAAAAGGAAAGTTTCAGCTATTTGTCACTCGCTGAAGGGAAATGGCTTCCCAAATGTCCAAGTGGCCTGATGAAGAAGAGCAGTTGAAAATCATACAGAAGAACTTCACTCCTGTTGTATTAAGCTGCATGGGAAAAAATGTATTCTCATATTTTAGAGCTCTGTTGAGCATGGGATTACAAGCATAGGAGGAATTAGCAAAAAAAAAAAACAAAGGTCGACACTAAGAAGGCTTCTTATACTAGAAAGAAAACGGTTGTCCCAGCCATAAACCAATTTATCACGTATCAGTATCAGCATAGCCCAATTCAGCAACAACAACAAACACCCTGATAAATTGGCCTATGCAAGGAGACTCCTTAAACACAGAAGTCAAGAAAAGGAGGAATTTTTGCACCCTCCCCACTACTCTGGTCAAAAGTTTGGAATTGATTCGAAATGCTGGGCTAATCACCCCGCTCAACCCTCGCCCTCCACCAAACCCTATTCCCAGCACTTTGAGAATGAATGAAAATGTGCCTATCATCAAGCTTCCAGCCATGACACTGAATGCTGTTTAGTACTTCGTCACCGTATCTAGGACCTAATCGAGGCTGGAACCGTTCCCATACTTGGCGGACCCAATACCACCAACAACCCCCTCCTCAACCACACTCCAACCACAGGGATTAGTGCCTTGACTACATATAAAGAGGGTTTTGACCCTCTATAACTCATCCGAGGTTATCCAACTTATCCAAAAAGTGAGCCGATCAATGAGAAGAAGTCGCTAGCTACACCGTTTAGGAGGACCCAAGTCACTCCAAGCCTCAATCTGATAATTGATTAATGGATGGCCAAAATGAACTTCCTACCCGGGCAGAGTTTAGGAAAGATAAACCAAGGGATTTCCCAGCTACTTACAATCACGACAAATCCTGAAAAATCTAAGATCGGATGGATCGAAGACAAGACGAAACAACTATGGAAGCCCCGAGGCCCTCGAAAACTACCAGGGAAGGAGACAATCTGTATGACATAAACCTCCCCAAGACCTTCTGTTGGTCAGCAAAAACAAATCAAACCGAGACCCCAGAAAAATCAGGCCCAACATTTTTTTGGATACAACAAATAACCCGTTCAGGGAGAGTTTATCAGCCACCACCAGTAAAAATTGAGGAATAGATCCCCCCCTCAAAAGATAGGGGATGACTGAGTATTGGAATAACTGAAGAAAACCCAGGCCTACATCACCATTTGGGGCCTCCTAGTTGCCTCTAAACCTCACCGGGCTGCCTTTATCAAAATCCTAAATTAAGCAGTCATACCACTAGATTCTACTCATGAACAGCTGCCAAGCATAATTAGGTCACTTACAATGCAAAGAATTCTGTCATTTTCAAATCAAGACCTATATCCACTGGGAAGGAAGCATAGCCTAGCACTTCATATTACAGTTCGGACCCAAGGGAAGATTATGCCGTAAGTTCTTATTGACAATGGGTCAACATAAATATATGCCCTCTGAAGACAGCCAGGTGCTTGGGTATTACAGATGTAATGATCTCTCCATCAGCCGTGACAATTAGAGCTTACGACAACACTAGAAGGGCCGTTCTGGGTTCTTTAAGGCTTGATCTCATGGTCAGTCCTGGGAACTTCTTAGTCGATTTAAATCATAGATATACCTTCCACTTTTAACTTTCTATTAAGAAGGGCTTGGATACACGACGTAGGATCACTCCCCTCCTCTCTACATCAAAAAATCAAGATACATTTCGAAGGAAAAATAGTCACCATCCAAGGAGATCCTAAAAGGACCTTGGCAGATCTGGAATTGTCCTTCCTAGGGATTGGTAGCTAGAGCATACAACTGGGATGCTTTTGTTACGAGCCTCAAATACAAATCCCTACCGCCCAAAGTATTTAGTATCTACCCTCAGATAATATCCCAGGTCTCAACACCAAGATCACAAACATGCTGAGAATAATGAAGTATTTGCCTATAACCAGTCTAGGGATGGGGCAGCATGGACTTCTACATGACTTTGAACCAGTAGTAAACTATGGGAGATAAGGATTGGGATACCAACATACCAATGAAGACGACCAAGGAAACCTGGGCCGAGTGCATCAGTATCCTAGTTTCAGTTCTCCAAATAGATTTTTTATCAAAGAATGAGAAGACTTCCCCTTTTGCGGCTTCCAAGAATCTTGGAGAAATAACAATGGAGAAAACTTCCTAGGATAGGAAATCTTCTATGAAGAGGACATTTACCTCAAGGAAAAATCATACACACCTTCTCCACCAAGTTAATAATTTGACCGAAAAAATAAAGTGAAGAAAATGAAGACAAGGAAGAAGAGGATATGATTGGAGACCTTTTTGACGTTATGTCCCTGGAGAATGATGTACCGAGGGATGATCCTATACATTTAATCCACACTAATCCAAAACACATGGTAGGGAGAAGGAGTGAAATTGTAAGGGTGTGAGATAGGAAAAAGAGTAAGGGAAGGACTAGGGATGACTCACTCTTAGATTTACTTTTTAAACTTGTACCTGTTAATACTTTTATCAATAAAGAAGATTCTTTATTACAGTATCCTGATTGTGTTAATTCTATGATTGCCTCTATGGGTATAGAAAGTCGAACGAACACGCTAAGGGGAAAGATAAGCATACACAAAGTGAAGAAGGAGAGACTATTGTGATTAATCTCGGAACCAAAGAAGAAAAGAAAGAAGTACGTATTGGGGCCAACTTAGCCGAAACTGAAAGGGAAGAATTCACACAAACTCTGAAATAATACGTGGATGTCTTTGCCTGGTCCTATGCTGATATGTCAGGGTTAAACAGCTAGATAGTCATGCAAAAGATTCATACCAAGCCGGAGTTCAAACTTGTTAAACAAAAACTGAGAAAACTTACATCGAAATGGTCTCTGAAAGTAAAAGAGGAAGTGATAAAGCAATTAAGTGTGGAGTTCTTACGAGTAATTGATTATCCTTCATGGTTAGCCAATATAGTGCTTGTTCCAAAGACAAATGAAAAAGTCCACATGTGTATGGACTATCGAGATCTCAACAGGGCCTGTCCAAAAGACAATTTCCCCTTGCCTAACATTGACTTGATAGTGGACAATACTACTAACCATGCCTTAAAGTCATTTGTGGATGGTTATGCTGGATATAACAAGATCAAGATGCACCCAGACCACCAAGAAAATATAGCATTTATCACACCGTGGGGAACCTACTGCTACACTATCATGCCATTCAGGCTAAAGAATGCTGGGATAACATACCAGAGGGTAGCTACAACTATCTTCCACAATATGATCCACAAGGAGGTGAAGGTTTATGTGGACGATATAATTATCAAGTCAAAGAAGAGAGAATACCATGTTCCAACCCTACAGGCCTTTATCAACCGACTCCGCCCATATCAAATAAGACTCAATCCGCATAAATGTGTATTTAGGGTAACCAATGGAAAACTACTAGGCTATGTCGTCAGTAAGAAAGAAATCGAGGTAGACCCTACCAACGTTAAATCTATCCAAGATATGCCCGAGCCTCGTACTGAGAAGGAAGTCTGCAATTTTTTGGATAACTTGTAGTACATCAGCAGATTCATCTCTCAACTCACACATACATGCTAGTCCATCTTCAAACTTCTGAGGAAGTCATCACCAAGAGAATGGGAGGATCAATGCCAAGAAGCTTTCAATAAAATCAAAGACTATCACTCTAAACCTCCAATAAAAGGAAGGTAGGTGTAGGGATGAAGGAAGGAAGATGGGTGTATTTGTAGCAAAAAAAGTGGTTTTTGTACCTATTTATCGCGCGACAAACCTAGATCCAGGGAGGATTGTTGCGTGACAAACTCCACTTTTTGCCTTTTTTGCTCTCTTTTGAGGCACGCAAAATCATTCTTGCCAAAAGAATCACTTTTGCATGCATTATACTCACTTTGCTCTTTTGCAGAAACCTTAAGAGCCTCCGTACCATATAAATAAATGGTATGATTCTTAAAAACACACACTACTTAATTTTTATATACTATTATTTGCTATAAACACATAAAATATATATATATATATATATATATATCATAAAAACATATATAAATCCAACAAAAATAGTTTCCAAAAAACTCATAGATAAAAATAACTTACTAACTGCTAATGTTGGTCCAAAGCTACTAATAAGTGCAGGAAAATAAAAGCTAATATACTCGAGCGCGCTTTGACACGCTCTCATTGTCACATGAAGCCTCGTCGGGAGATAGATCAACTACTGGTACAGCCTAAGTGGGTCCAGCAACATGAGAAGGCCCCGTCGTCTGAATAAGGGCTATGGGAAGGACCACTGAAGATCAAGAACGCCTGAAAGTCCTACTACTGCTCCTCCGAGACTCAGTTTGCTTTCTAGAAGAGATAATGGGATCATTCACATGTAAAGAAGCCTCTACTACCCGCCGATAGTCACTCGCGTACAATGGGGGATCGCGACCTACAAACTGGAGTAAGTTCTAGTTGTATAGATAATGCGCATGTAAAGCCCGCAAATTCGTAGCTCGAACACTCACAAATTATAATAACATAGAAAGAGAAGTGGATTAGCACACTTAAAATATATATATACACAGTGAAAAATATAGAAAGAAAAAGAAGAAAGGAACAAATCTACCTCATCATTGGTACCCCCCCCCCCTGTAACTAAAAATGTCATCTAAGAGATGGAACTCTAGGACAGTATCCCAGCAAAGACCAACGCCGATGTAATCAATGTCTCGAGGCAAAGGAGGTATAATAACTATAGGGATGGAGGCACTTGCTGGGGTAGCAGTAGAAGTCTCTCTCAAAGGCGGGACCCCACTGGCCGCCGCCGCAGGAGGGTTCTGCCTAAACTGCTCATAATCTGCCCCAACGTCCTCAGGCTCCCAGGACCTCTCAGTAAAACCAGTACCTCTTCCCTCCGCAGCCTCCACGTCATCAAAGATAACCCCCAAAGATACCGAAGGGCCCATAGGAAACTGAAAACCTTCTGCCTCTACCCACGGCTCCTCCACAGGTGTGGCCTAAGGCGGCTGCTCAAGAACTGTTGATGCCCTTCCTCTTTCTCCTCCCTTAAGAACAGCATCTGCCTCCTCAGCTGGTGTTACCTCTCTATCTCCTTCCAGGTACTCATCATCTAAGTCAGGGATATTGTCCCTCTTATTCTGGATAGGTGGCAAGTGTTCCGAGACCGTACTGGAACAATGAGACTACCCTCATATGTAGTTAGGATCATTACCCAACGGCCAGTATCGATCATAGAAAATTCGGCCCTGAGTCCCCTTAGTCTCTCTCATCAAGTATTAAGCTACAAAGATGGCATAGTCACCTTCCTCGACAAAAGTCTAAAAGTTGAGCCTATCCAATAAAGCCTACACCATCACTAGGCCGATCTCCCCTATCCACCTCATCAGAGCCGGTGAAAATGCTGGAATCTGAGGCCACTAAGCCGGCGTATGCTGATGAACGACCCGCTCACCGATATAGAATTGAAGGCCATACTCATCACGGACTAGTCGTCTAGTCCTAAAAGCGGTCAAAGCCTGAGTGTAGCTAAAGTGAAGGGCCACATCACCCCATGGGGCCCAGTTAATCTAAAAACAGAAGAATAAATTACATTCAGTTATTTATTTCATATATATATTTAAATAGAATAAACACATCAAACTGAATACTTACATGCTCCTCTAACAGGTCATAAATAGTTGTGACCCCGGTCTCTTAGTCCGATATACATAAGGAGTCCTATATGTAGGTCGAATTTCAACCCTAGAGGGGGGTGAATAGGGTTTAAAAACTTTAATGCGGAATTAAAAACTTTTCTAACAATGTTTAGGTAAAATAAATTTACTAAACAAATATATCAAGGAATGTAAGCACATAAACAATTAAACAAGCAATCCCAAGAGCAAACAATTAAGCAATAACAAAATAATTAATAATAAAGAGATTGAGTAAGAAAGATTGAACCGATTTGAAGTCCAAGGCTTTTTGTCCACACGGTTTTGGTTTACCAAACCATAATCCGCGCTCGGTTAGTTCCCCAAGAATTTTCACTAATTCCAATCTCCTTCCAGGTGAAGATCAAACCACTACAAGTGTATCCTCTTACACATTCTTTACAAATATTTCTTGACCACAATATTCACACACGAATCTCTCTCTTGCTAACCTTGTGAAATTTACCTTTCACAATTTTTAAACAAGAATTTACCTTCTTGTTTTTCCTATGAGATTTACCTCTCACAATTGAATACTAAATTGTTTGGTGATTCACACCAATTGACAATAACTCTCAAGTGTTTAAAAGAATACAATTGAAGCTCACACTAGAATTACTTGATTGATCAAGATTTATAGCTCAATAAGAATGATTGATCAAAAACAATTTCTTGAATCTTTGAATAATGAAGATAGATGAATAATAGAGTATATGAATGATTCAAGGTGTTTAGAATGAGTCTTGGAAGTCATATTTATAGTCCCAAAAGTGAAAATTGCACAAACGCCCCCACTCCCAGCATTTCCATGTAGTCGACTACATGGTTCTGGAGTGGGGGCGTTTGTGCAATTTTCCAACTTTTGCAATATGACTCCAAAATTGATTCTAATGCTTGGGGAGTGTTCCAAATAAGTTTCTAAGACTCCCAAATATGTTTTTGTATCAAAATTCATTCATATGAATTAATTATGAATTTATTTCAAAACTGGTTTTTGCAAGAATGATGTTTTGAAATGATTTTGATTCAAACTTTGTTTTGATCAATATAAGAATGATGCAAGTTCATGTTTGAGCTATATAATTAATCAATTAAGAAACTTTACATTAATCCTAAGCAAACACTCAATTACCAAATAGGTGAGTCTTCAAATGCTTCGATTTGTTTCTTCAAATTGATTCTTCACTTGAAGCTTTTGTCTTGAAGTTTTTGTGTGTGATCATTGATCTTTGTGCTCCATGGATTTGCATTGTAATGAGATTGATCTTCTTGTCTTGTCCAACGCTTGTAGAGGAATGATCTCGGTTTGGATAGATCGATTTTGGTCCACAAATAATGATCATTGAAATGTGGCTATAATAACTTTAACACACATGTTAAATTACACATGATTGATTTATTGTTATTATCAAAATAAGATTAAGACCTTCAAGGTCAACACTATAATTCCCAGTTATGAACCGGCGGAGAAGTAGGAACTGATCCTCGTTCTCGATGAAGATATCCACTTGGGCGAGACCTTGGAGGGTGTATGCAATAAACCAACTCTGAAAGGAAATAAAAAACAAGTCCATTAACAACCATTACAAAAAAAAAGTATCGACACGAAACAAATAGGTTAAGACAAAGAATCATACCTCCCACAATAAAGAAAAGCCCTTAAGACTGAGGGCTGATAACGTGAAACCTGATCCATGGCATCATAAAGGACGGCCAAGATAAAACTGCCCCAATCATAGTCAAACATCACACTAAAATCTCGGATGAAAGGCAGCCACCAAAGATAGGCCGTGTCCCCCTTACGAGCCTCAAATAGATCATGGAATGTCAGTAACAGCAAGACGTGGGCATATTGGCGCGCCTCCTGTCTGGTCATCGGCTCTCCCAAAGCAGTAAGTCCGTCTCCCTCCATCGCCAAGCGCATGATCAAAACGCCCCGAGGAATAGTGTCACCCGAACTCTGTTGCTCTAGGAACCACCCTAAAGCACCAACTATACCCTCGAAAGAGAGGTGTAAGGGAACATTAATCTGAATAGGAACACCTCCCAAGGGTATCTCGGTGAAAGCAAATAGGTCTAGGGGAGTCATCGTCATATTACCCCAACTCGAGTGGAACGTATGTGTATTTTCCCACCAATGAGTTGCAAGGGCCGACACTAGAACTACCGCCCTCGACACCTTCTCCGGTAATGCGTCAAGAAAAGTGCCAAAAGGGGTCGTAAAGAATAACTCCTGAATAGGGCCAGGGCCTGTCACCACTCAGCAGAGATAGTGTTGGGCGAACCCCAACCTCAGCCAACCCACTGCAAACGACAAATAGCTATATACCTATATAAGTAAATATGAGAGTTATATGGGTCATAAGGGTAAATTATATATTTTTCAAAACCTGAGGGTACTTTTGTGTAAATTATGAGAGTTATAGGGGTAAATTATAGAATTTTCAAAACCTGAGGGTACTTTTGTATAATTATAAGAGTTATAAGGGTTATAAGGATAAATTATGTAATTTTTAAAACTTGAGGGTACTTTTGTGTAATTATGAGAGTTATAAGGGTTATAGGGACAAATTATATAATTTTTAAACCCTGAGGGTACTTTTGTGTAATTAAGAGTTATAGGGGTTATAGAGGTAAATTATGTAATTTTCAAAATCTTAGGGAACTTTTTTAATGTGAGAGTTATAGGGGTTATAGGGGTAAATTATGTAATTTTTAAAACTTGAGGATACTTTTGTTTAATTATGAGAGTTATAGGGGTTATGGGGATAAATTATGTAATTTTTAAAACCTAAGGGTACTTTTGTGTAATTATGAGAGTTATAGGGGTGGATTATGTAATTTTTAAAACTTAAGGGTACTTTTGTGTAATTATGATAATTATAGGGGAAAATTATGTAATTTTTAAAATGTGAGGGTACTTTTGTGTCATTATGAGAGTTATAAGGGTTATATGGGCAAATTATGTAATTTCCAAAACCTAAGGGTGCTTTGTTGTAGTTGTGAGAGTTATATAGATTATAAGGGTAAGATTATGTAATTTTCACAAAATTGGGAATACTTTGGGATAATTACAAGAGTTATGTGGGTTATATGGGTAAAATGTGTAAATTCCTATAAATCTAATGGTACCACGGTAAAGTATGTGTTCTCTAAAAGTATATATTATTATCAGGCAAGCATATGTACTAAACTACAAATTATTTAAAACATGCAGGAAACATCGAAGATGATTTTTTACAAAAATAATATGAAACATGTATAAATACACAAAAAGAAGGATCTCGAAAGAACAGACCAAGTGCCGACGACGGATCTCGTGAGAGATTGGCTCCATAAGTAGCCATGGAACAGCAGGAACAACCCGAGTCACATCCCGGTACACCACTGTATGGCTGCGGTCTACTCCATCATCCTCGTATTAGTCAATATTCGCCCAGTCATCATGATGAGGGCTACAGCGCAGGACGCCCTGGGCATCAATAAAAGTAACCTCGTCCTGGTCACCCTCCAACCGACTCAGCTGACCTCCGTGAGTAGGATTCATGTATATGAGTGAGAAACGGAATAAAAAATCGGTGGAAAACCTAAAAACGGCAGAGCTTCTGCGCTAGAAAGAAAGAAAGAAGAGGGCTAAAGATATAAAGAGAAAGAAAGAGAATGAGGTGGAATGAGCTCAGCAAGGGGTTTATATACTGGACACATTTGTCCCGCGACAAATGGTCCTTTTGTCCCGCGACCAATGGTCTTTCCACAGAAGTGTCGCGCGACACTTTGCCCCCCCCCCCCCCCTGATTTTTTGACCTTTTTTTTTTCATTTTTCCTCCACAGGGGTACTTCAAGGAAATAGTTTTCTTAACCTTTTGTACAAATACACTTACAAGGTGATATCAAAAACCAAAATTTCCAAGTTGTTTTTCCAAGAGAATCGCAAAAGCAAGATATATTAGCTAAGGAATCTATGTTTTCCTCTAAAGACTGAGACCATCAATGAGAAATGAGAAAATATCAGAGTAAGATGAGATTAGAAAAAAATGAAAGAGTAGAAAAGAGAAAAATCCCACATGAGCGCCCAGAGCGAGTGAGAGAAACAGAATTGTATAAAAGTGGCAGGGAGAGCCACACCAAGAGTGACAGCTAGGCCAAAACCGGCTCAGGGCTTCATCTTGGGTGAGCAAGACTCCTGATCACGCTAAACGGGATAAGAAGCTCTTAGCCAAAAACAGAAAAGACTAGGAAAAGCTTCCCCGATCGAGGGAGAAATAAGGACATCAAAAAACAAAAAACGATGAAGGCTCACAAAACGCCTCAGGAAGGCCAACGTCAAGAGAGATCAGACATTCCTTTCAAGCAAATTTTCTTTTCGGCAAGATAAAAAAAGGAAACAACTTGGAAATGAGCAAAAGATTGAATCAACATTTTTTATAAAGAGATCTAAATGTCCAGAAAACCATTTTCTTCTAAAAGAGCACCCCATTTAGGAGATAAAATAACAGACAAAGCAAAAAAATTTAAAGGGATTGCCTAGAGGATTGGAAACTTGAGTATGAAAAAATCCTGATGAGTTCCCTTCACCCACATAAACTTCTCTCTCTCACTCAAGCAGTCGAAGAAAGATGTAGGGAACCATTCTCAGATCGAACAAAGCCCTCTTCAAAGGCAGTGTAAGTCCTTCCTATGGGCAAACACACAAGCCCTCGCTAGGGGCAAAACCCTCACAAAACCCTTCTCGGAGGCAGTTTTCATTATTTTTTTATTGGTACAAGTCCTCCCAAAGAGGTAAATAAAAGCAATGGTAGTCCTCCCAGAGAGCTAGTTGAGCAATGGTAGTCCTCCCATCTGAGGCGAATGGAGCAAATCAAGTCCTCCCAAAAAGGCAGTGGAGCAATGGTAGTCCTCCCATCTGAGGCGAGTGGAGCAAATCAAGTCCTCCCAGAGAGGCAAGTGGAGCAAAGAAAGCCCTTCCATAAAGGCAAAGTGGAGCAAAAAAACCCTCCCAAAGAAGCAAGTGGAGCAAAGAAAGTCCTCCTAGAGAGGCAGTGAAACAATTGTAGTCCTCCCATCTGAGGTGAGTAGAGCAAATCAAATCCTCCTAGAGAGGCAATGAAGCAATAGTAGTCCTCCCATCTAAGGGAAGTAGAGCAAAGGTAGTCCTCCCATCTAAGGCGAGTGGAGCAATGCTAGTCTTCCCATCTGAGGCAAGTGTAGCAAAATGGTAGTCCTATTATCTGAGGTAAGTAGAGCAAATCAAGCCCTTTAGAGCGACAACTAGCTAACCAAAACCTTCTTCATATGCAGTGTAAGTCCTTTATATAGGCACAATCCCTCTCCGGAAGCAAATCAATCACAAGTCCTCTCCAGAGGCACTCACAAACACTTCTGCATGCATGCACTCTCTTAAAGTTCTTGCGAGAGTCATGGATAGTGGTCTCTTCTAGTCGCCTCAATTCCTTGCAAGCAAGGAGCTTGAGTCGAGAAGGTCTGTAGACACCCCAATTCGTGACCCCATGAGAACCCTAAAGACTATAAAAAAAAGCACGATTTTGGAGTCCGGGGCCCACCCGAACACCTGAAATTGCTCCGAGAGGTTTGTTGGCCAAAACAAACCTATTTTTAAGAGAAATGTCGCACAACAAACAAGTATGTAGCGCGACAATCCCTCTTATATCGCGCGACAAGTTTCCCAAACACAGACCAACTAGTTTCTAACAAATCAGTCTGTCAGAAGGGTCACTTCAGCCGTATGCCGTACAACATATTACCAAATGTTGTGCGACACTTTCTTTTTCTTGAGAAATGTCACGCGACAAACCCTCCCGAGCACTATAAATAGCCCAACACCAATAAGGATTCAAGGGTAGCAACTTAGCATCAAAAAATTATATTTATCTATCTGATTTTTGGGTCTTTTATCAAGGATATCCTATAATCGTCTGATTTTCGAAGAATTATCAAATCCATTCTCGGCACTCGGCGTGTCTCACTTCTGGATTCAAGTTCTCGAAAATATTTGAAGAAAAAAAGCTTATTATCGCCGGAGGTTTCTCTGCCATATTATATTTTTTTCTCTTATTATTATATTTCTCGTCGAGAAGGTAAAGAAAGTCTCTTCTAGTATTTAAAATTAGATATTTGTGTACTTGTTTTATCTTTAAATATGTTATTTTGTCCGTATTTTATTTGAATAACTTATTGTCAAGTTACAAATAGTTTACCATTTTCAAAACAAAACTTTGATAAAAATTATTTGTAAAACCAGCAAAGTAAAAAGCTTATCGTCCGAATAAAATAGTTTTCAAAATTCGGACCAATAAAACATATTTTGGAATTAAATTTGGACATGTCTCGTCTTTCATATAGACTGCGATTTATCTGATAAACCATCAAAGAGTTCAAATTTCATATTGAATTAGTTCCGATAAAGATTCGAACTTTTCCAAAAAAAAGATAATCAAAACGAGAAAACTGACATTGTTATCTGAGGAAGCAATACCGGAATATTTCTTTTAAAACTCAAAATGTAAACTCTGTCATTTATGTTGTATTTTCAAAATGAAACATCGAATCATGGAATACAAAGATTTTTCATTCATTTTCCCATTTTTCCCCAAATTAGGGTTTCTCAATAAAACATTTTCTTAAAGTATCAGATTGTTAGTAAAAGCATCCAGGTTTTTCAATATCGAATAATCATATAAAACCACTAGAGACCGAAGGGGCGGAATGGGTGCTTAACACCTTCCCAAACTGTAACATAGTTTCTGAACCCTATAGAATCCCTGGTTCGTAAACAACCGTGTAAAGGAAAGGGCTTTCTTTGGCCTTTTTCTTTACACAAATCCCTTTTGTTGGTTTTCATGTAAAATGTACTAGCGACTCTGAAACGAACCCCTTTGCATTTAGTAATAGAAAATATGACATATATCTATGTCGAAGCAAATAAAACGATGGAAAAGGTTCCAACGTTTTGGACACCCAAGCATAGGGATGAGACCCGGTGGTCGCATTTGCGGATTCTCACACCCATCACCTTACCAAACCCTAGCCACCAACAACTAAGGAGCCGTCCAAAACCCTAGTTGTTTCGCGTGTATCCTATATCTTTTACATTACACCACCTACACAAAAGTGGTCGGAATTACCAGATGGACCTAAGCCAGAAAGATTGTCAAAAAATACCTCGTCACGCCCTCCCACGAGCCACCCTTGTCCTATGAGTGAGATCCATGCGCCACCACACTAGACGTGCATGAAGGCGCGTGTGCAACTGTTTTCTTGCTAAATTTTCCATATCACTTCTTTGACATGTTTCCTACTGTTTCTCAGCCCTAATCTGGTATTTTTCTTCCTTTAAGCCCTTACTTGTGTTCAATCCTAATGGGTACTCCAAGTAATGCGCTACCTAATAAATCTTTCTTAAGTTTTGTGACAATGCCTACTGTATGTTCTGAAAAATTGAAGGGTCCTAGTAATTATATGTTGTGGTCTGCTTCTGTTGAATTATGTTTTATGGGTTAAGGTTTTTAAAAAGCATTTAATAAAACATGTTACCGATATTACTGAAAAAGAGCAGCTGCAATGGAAGCAAATCGATGCCTTTTTATACAATATTCTTTGGCAATCTATTGATCAAACCCTTATTGGCCAATATCAACCTTATCGCACCTGCTATAAGGTATGACAAAAGGTGAAAAAAAAATTATTCGAATGACATTAATCGTCTTTATACCATTGTTCCTCGTATAAAGACGATTAAGAAACATAAACATGATATGCAAGAATATCTAAGCAAAATCGAGACTCTTCGACAGGAATTTAATGAGTTAATGCCTTTCCCAACCGATGTTACGCAACAAGAAGTAGATCATGAAAAATTCTTCATGGTTCTTGCATTAGCAGGCTTGCCTACTGAACTCGATTCAGTTCACAATCAAATTCTGGCCAAACTTAGGGGTCCTACTATGGATACAATATTTGAGCAGTTAATTCTCATTTCAACGCCTCTAAGCATCCCAATCGATTCTAACACTTCCACTGATTCTGCTATCCTAGCTTCTCAAATGACTCATCGAAGGGATGGTAAAAGTGGGCAGCGAGGTTGAACTCACCCGAAGTGTACTCATTGTAATAATATAGGCCATATAGTAGATCATTGCGACAAGCTTCATGGCTATCCACCTAAGGTTGCCAACATTTCATAGTATGATTCATCCGCTGAGGATACACCTGGGACTATGACCGTACCAGTTGCTGAGTATGCATTATTTTAGAAATTTCAAGAGAGTAACCAATCATCAGCCATAGCCTCAACTAGTCAAACTGGTAATCATATTGCCTGCATCTCTCAGTCATCCTCCCTTGGGCCACGGATTCTTGATTCTGGCGCTTTTCATCATATGTCTGGTAACAAAGATTTGTTATCCCGTATTAATTACTCTAGTACATTATCTACTATTACCTTACCTGATGGCTCACAAACTAAAGTTAAAGGAATTGGACAAGCTACACCTTTACCTTTTTTTATCTTTAGATTATGGTCTCTTTATACCAAGTTGTCTTATGTTCGCCTATTTATCTCTATGGTGTCTATTCCTCACTAACTCCTTTATTAATTGGACATCAAAAATGTTTTTCTTCATGGCGAATTATAAGAAAATGTGTATATGGAGTAACCTCCTAGGTTTGTTACTCAAAGGGAGTCTAATCTGGTGTGTCACCTCCATCATTTTCTTTATGGCAGTCCCCACGAGCTTGGTTTGGACACTTTAGTTCAATTTTTCATTAGTTTGGTATGACTCATAGTGAGGCTGATCATTCCATCTTTTATTCCCATTCATCTCCTGACAAATGCATCTACTTAGTCGTTTATGTAGACGATATTGTGATTATGGGAAATAATGAAGAGGGCATACAGAAACTTAAGCAACATCTATTTCATCACTTTCAAATGAAAGATTTAAGGAAACTCAAGTACTTTTTGGGAATAGAAATTGCTCAATCTTAATGAGATATCATCATCTCCCAGCGAAAGTATGCCTTAGATATCTTAAAAGAAACTGGCATGGCGAATTGCAAACCCGTAAAAACTCCAACGGATCCAAACGCCAAACCCCTACCTGATCAGAGGGAGCCATTATTAGATAGTAAGTACCAGAGGCTTGTTGGGAAACTCAACTACGTCACCGTGACACATATTGACATTGTGTTCTCGATGAGTGTACTCAGTTAGGTCATAAGTGCTCCATATGATAGTCAGTGGGAGGCAGTTGTTCGTGTTTTGAAATACATAAAGAAAGCACCAGGCAAAGGCCTTCTGTATGAAAGTAGAGGCCACATTGAGATTGTTGGATATTCTGATGCTAATAAAGCAGGTTGCCCTTACGATAGACATTCAATAAGTGGGTATTGCATCTTTGCTAGAGGAAATCCGGTCTCATGGAAGAGCAAAAAACATTTAGTTGTTTCCTTGTCTGCTGCTAAGGAAGAATATCGGTCCATAGAAAAAGCAACGTGAGCTTATTTGGATGAAACAGTTACTCTAGGAACTGAAGTTTACAAAGATTCAACAAATGAAGTTGATATGCAATAACCAAGCAGCCCTGCACATTGCATCTAATCCGATTTTTCACGAAAGGACTAAACACATCGAGATCGCTTGTTACTTTATTAGAGAAAAAATCCTTTTGGGGGAGATTCCTACTAGCTTCGTGAAATCGAATGATCAACTAGCTGATATCTTTACTAAGTCTCTTAGTGGACCTTGAGTCAATTACATTTGTAACAATCTTGGAACATACAGCTTGTACGCTCCAACTTGAGGGGGAGTGTTGAGATTTGTATATATGTTGTATGTGTATATTTAGGAGATAATTAGGAAATCCTTACTATAAGAAAATAAAACTATTCTTTAGGGTCGTACACTTGTATATGTTGATGTACTATTTTTCAATTATGAATAACAAATCATCTCACAATACCTTCTTGTCACGCTGTAATTTATTTTTAATCTCTGAGATGTGTTCTAATTGGCTAAGATATTATTTTTGTTTCAGGAAGAAGTGAAGTTTCAATCTCGATTGAATACAACCCTAACTTGGCAAAGTTGATAGACTTTTGCAGCAATGGCTATTATAGCGAGGGACCAGTGAATGGTGTTGTTTATGATCTCAACCCATTAAATACTCTGTATAATCACACTTCAAAAGGTATTTCAGTCTTTCTTTTTATGGTTCTAATTGAAACATCCTACGTTCAAGATAGAGCTGCTTACTGTTATAACTTTATGTATTGTCTTTTTTCATTTTAATTTTTTTTTTAAATCTGTCAATATTCAGGGATATTATGATATGAGAGCAATGAAGTTTCTGTTTAAAATATGAAAGTACTAATGCACAATGAACTTAAAGTGATCAAATCATCGGAAACACTTGATGATATGTGTGGATCATTAAATGCGTACTTATAAGTCATTTAAATCATGAAGTAATTTTTATGCTTGTGATTATTAGAGCTTGTAAGTGTTTCTTCTGGTAATTGAACATTAAATCTTGTGGTGTGTGGGAGTTTTTTTTTTTTTTTTTTTTGGTTGAGGTGGGGGGGAGGGTTGGTATGAATTTGTTTGAAAAACATGACGTTTATTATTTATTCTTTTTGAATTTAAAGCTAGTTAATATTTGTGACTTATGGAAAAAAAATAATCTTTGAGCTTATTTCTCGAGAGGGTGGATATCATAACTTATGGATGCTTGAATGTTTGCATTTAAATAGACAAATTTTCTTTTGCCCTTGAATTTGGGAAGCTCCTTCAACGTCTGCATGAAGGCATTGATCATGGGCAATGGCCGTACTTAGTCTTCAATATTGATTCAACAAATATTATACTTGATCAGGTTTAGTTTTGATGTTGCTTTTCTTTCTATCAAAACAACAGTATTTTTAAATGCGTTGGGAAGCACACTATGTTGTGTGCTATTGCGTAACTTTCAAGAAAAAACAATATCGCTTGGACTCAGTAGCGAAGTGTTCGTTCACGTGCATGATATAACACGTTTTTTGAGCTATTGTATGCTCTTTTCATGCAATGGCAGTAGAAATGCATGATATTTATGTACTTGGCATATATGCAACAGTTTCTCTACTTTTCGGCAATGTTCTAAAATCGTTAGTTAGTCTTAGGTTGGCGAGGTAGAGACCAGAGGATTAATCGGACAAACACTTTTTCACTATACATTATTTTAAATAAATAACATAATAGTATTAAAACACAAGAAATCATAACACTTTTCAAAGCTACCAAATTACTAAAGTTATAGCAACATAACACAACATTATTTTAAGCAAAACTAGCAAAGTTTATACATTCCCAAACTAACAAACTTCTAACAAACTAGCAATAACACAATATTCTCGAACCACCAAAGTTGTAGCAAAATAGAATTATTTTAAACAAAAGTGGCAAAAATAAGTTGAAATCAGACCTCAAATAGAAAAACCTTCAAAGCTGGGTTTCCGAAATCCCGATTAATAGACTAATCCCGATTTCTTTTTCATTTTTCCTTTTTTTCTAAACTGATTTTCTTAAAAGTCTAGCATACTCTGCAACATCTCTACCTGACTATGAATTAATTCCGATTTTAGAACACTGCTTTTTGGCTTCTTCCATAAAAAAGATTTCTTTCGATGTCCTCCATCTACTCTTAAAAAATGAACATGAGATGGAGAGCATCTCACATCACTCAATTTACTTTTTAACTTCTCAGAAAATTCGATTGTGTTTCCTATCATTTTCCATCTTATCATCAAAAAGAGCCTTTCCCCTTTGTTGGTACTTTTTTTTTTTCTGTTGAGTTTTCTTGTATTTGGCAAAAGGAAGTGTTCTAAAATAGCTTGTTTGATGTGTAGGCCTACAATCCGATATTGATAGACTTTGGGCTGCTTAGTAGTGGGATTATCGGCAGACCATCTTTTTCATAAGAGTTTGGGCATATGTCAATAGGCTATTGTGACCCATATTATGCTAACACATGTATCTTATCTTAATCCCATATATGTGTTTCCGCCTGTGAATTTATTTTCACTCCAAAGTTAGTAGATATGAAAAGTCAACATTTACGTCATGTTGTTGCTCTTGTGGTAGGGAATAGGGATTACTAAATTATGCAGTGAATTACAATAAGACACCGCGTGGCTTTTCAGGTTTGTGGGTCACCCTTTGAAATATTTATTACCCGCTTCATCTATTAAACTTTTGTACATTACACAATCTCATTATAACCATGTAAAATATAACCGAGAACAAGTACGTTTTAGATGCATGTGATGATTTTTTTTATTTATTTTAATCTTATACTCTACCCTTTTATCTCTAAATTGGTGTATAGTGGAATGAGATCTAAGCCTTGTCTTAACAAAAAGTAATTTTTTTTTTGTAAATGAATCCAAGAAAGTAACATATATGGTCCTCGATGCGCCTCGTTTTTGCTCTATGTACTCCAATGCATATTCACATGATAGTGTCGACAATAAGCAGGTAATTATGGGGGTGCAATTCGGTCAGGATGGTTGGTATTTGCTCTATGTCAAAACTAAGCATTAAGAAGTAATTCAGTGTAATGTATCTGTGTTAACATAGATCAGGATTAGTGACTTGATGCTTTAGTTTTCCTTTTTATTAGAAAAAGGTGGTTATGGAGCGATGTGTTTTCATATGGTCTGATTATGCTGGGGCTTATAGCCAAGAAAGTTGACTTGAAGGAGGATGTGGTAAAATTCAAGTATAAAACATTGGATAAGTGGGCTTACAAAGTGTACAAGCCTCAGCGCTTGCTTATGCGTACTAGCCTAACGAATGACAAGGATTACAATGAGTCTGATGCTATCGCATTAATCAAGCTGGCGATGCACTGTATACAAGTAGAAAATCCAGAAGCGCACCCCACAATGAGTGAACTTGTCGATGGCCCCAAGAATTTAAGCACTATTCAAGTTCTTGGTGATGAATTAAGGTTAGTACGCAACACAAAGTAAAGTGGTTAATATGTCCTTTTTTTCACCGTGGTAGTTGTTTTTAGAGACATGTTACAATTGACTAATGATATTATTTGGTTTTCAGGAAAAAGTGACGTTTCTAACTCATCCTAGCTTGAATCACTGCCCTAACTTGGTGAAGTTGATAGGCTTTTGCAGCGAGGGACTAGTCAACAGTGGTGTTTATAATCTCAACCTGTTGGATACTTTGTATAGTCAAAATCCGAAAAGCATTTTATAGTCTGATTACGAATGGCCCTTAATGGCTTTCAATATTGATTCATCAAATATTATGTTTGGTCAGCTTTTGTTCTTTAAGAAAGCTAAAGCTTTGGTTTCTGTTAGTTGGTATTATTATCTTTTTTTCTTTTTGAGTTTTCTTGCATTCAATGAAGTGTTCAAAATTTACTTGTTTTTATGCGTAAGCCTGCATTCCAATATTGAATCTTTGATTGACTTTAGGCTGCTTAGTCGTGGGATAATGGGTGTACCGGAAAGAAATGTGAACCATTAGTTAAAAATTAGATGGTTCAGATTTTGATAGGTAGTTCGTGTTTAAATGAGTTGTCACCAGAGGTAAACGCTGCCTGTTAAAATCAAAGTTGTACAATTTTAAATCAATGGTCTGAGTTTTTTACTTTACCCTAGAGGAGCAGGATTTGTTCAGCATGTGATACATGTATGTCATCTTATTTTTATCTGTTTGTTTGTGAGTTGATTTACCTTCCAATATCATGTAGGGGATGCCAAAGGTCTATCATGTTGTTCGCTGTTGTACGGGTTATTATTAAATTAATTGGAAAATTACAATAAGCCCCGTGTGGTGTTTTTTTTGGTTTGCAGGTCACATGACAATTGAATACTCACGTAATCCTCTAATTACTAGAAAAATGCTAGACGACTAAATTACTCTTCAAAAATTTGATCCAGACACACTTAGCAGTAATGTGTTGATCTTTAATCTACCATTAATTACGAACCCATATGGCATTTTCGCTATTAAATTTTTTATCTTCTTGTACTTTTACTTACCCCAAATCTTCCTTAAGATATAAAAAGTTAGAAAGTAATCTATATTATTGCAATTTGTACATTTCTAATTTAATTAAGTATTATGTTAATCTTTATTAACCATAAAATTTTGAGAATCAATTAAATAACCTTAATTAATGTGTAAGTATCTAATTTGTAGCCCTTTCTTTTGTTCAAAAATTATTGCTTATACGAATGGGATTTCCCAAAAAGTGATGATACTATTTGTACTTATTTAATATACTTTGTACATAATCTTATAATTTTTATAGCATTATTTTTATACCAGTAAGAAAATAAACGAGTTTACTTGTAATAACCTTAGTAGTAAATGGAATATAATTTATGAAGAGTACTTAAATTTGATATAAACAAGTTTGGGATTGTTCATAGCGGTCTGTATGATATTAAATAGTTGTGATTGTTGTGAATTATGGTTATAAGTATAATTTTCAATAACTACATTTAAAAATAAATAAACAAATAAATGCTGAATATAAAATATACTTACTACTATAAAATATCTATTTTGTTACACTCAATGGTCAATTTTATAAAGAAATTTGATACATTTACTTTGGAAATCTGACAAATACCTCAAAAAGGTAGATTTCCAACTAATAATTAAGAAAGAAACAACTAAACAAGCTGAGTGCATATTCACACGTGCATGTACGTGTGTGTGCATACACAGATATTTAAGTGCTCACAACTTAAAATTCGATCCAGCCCCCCAAAAATCTCAGCGTCCATTGTACATCATACATAAGTCTGCAATGCCAATATTATCAATCCTGATGTTGTCATTACGTACATCATGGAGCAAATGTATATACTTGGTGTCCCTTTTGTTGTTGATCATCAGGTCTTCATCCTCCCATATACATGACCTTTTCAAGTTGTAGTCCTTGTTGGCTAACCTGCTGCTCGTCTCCACTAGATCGAAGCCTATTTTATGCCCTAGGATTTTGTCAACTGAACAACCTCCCGTAGATGGTGTCCTATAGAAGAGCTCAACTCGGCAGATCTTCACCACAATACATGCAGATGGTGCTATTTCAAAGCATACCTCTATTCTTTCTCCACCTTCAATTTCATAACCACCATAACCGAGTGGTACTAGGCTCACCAAAGAGTAGTTTCCACAGTTTCGTGATTTGAAATGAGAACTAAATCTCTGTTGATAACAACTTGCTTTATGAGGATCAAGTACCTTTGAAATGCGAGTTGTTACAGACCCATATGTCTTGGCCTCATAAACAGCATGAAAAATCAACTGATCATAATCTTTATTTTCTGTAGTTGGTGGAATATCAAAAAAAATAGAACATGTCTTTTTCTTTGGTGTAGTTGCTGGAATATCAAATAATGCAGAAGATATCTTTTTGTTTCTGATTGGACCTGGAAGACAAGCATGTTCAGTGTTTACCTGTTACATAAACATCATTACTTGTTAATGTATGTACGCGCGCGCGCGTGTGTGAGAGAGAGAGAGAGAGAGACTAATTACCTGAGAGAGACTATCTATGAAACTCCTAACCAGATTACTGCGCCTATAAACGATAAGTGAAGACGCATTGTTAAAATTCACCATGTCGTGACTCACAGCAAGGCTACTACAATTAATAAGACTGAAGAGTACATATTTTACACAATCTGATGAATCAGGTAATCTTTCCACTGATGTGCAATGATCCATCTCTACTGACTCAACATTTGGAGGCAGCTTTGGGACTGATTGAAGACTCTTACAGCCATCTACAAAAAGCCTTTCTAGCTTGGATAGTAGACTAAGGCTGTCCGGTAGAAAACAGAAAATATTTTCACCTAAATCCAATGTTTTCAATGAGGACAAGCTCCCAATTGCTACTGGAATATCTCCATCTGATATATTGCAGTCTCTTGCAATCAACACTGTTAAACACTGCAAAGAAGAAATAGAATTTGGCAGAAATCTTGTTGAACCGGGACTTCTTTTCAGTGGCACCCAAGAAGAAATGGATGAAAACCAAGAGTTGTTTACTGGCTCTCTTTTATTACACCCATCAATGTATAAGCTTGTAAGGTTCTTGAGAAGTCCCATATTTTCAGGTAACTTGTCTAGATTGGAGCAACCTGTAAGATTTAGGTATCCAAGTGATTTTAGCATACAAATGTTATCCGGAAGATTTCTGAGCTCCTTGCAACCTTCTAAATTCAAGTGAGCTAGCCTAACCAAAACTCCAATTGATGAATGAACCTCGAGTAAACTTGTACATCCTTCAAGCAATAATGTCTCCAACATTGGTACTCCGTTGAAGTCCACGGTACCCTTTAGCATGTTTGAATGACTGAGGTTTAATATCTTCAAGCTTTTAAGAAACTGTTCCATCAAGAAAAAAAATTATATATGAAATCAGGGTCATAGGTGTGCGCGTGTTTGCATTTTGCTAGGCCTCCTAATCTAAGAAGAGAAACAAAAGGTTACAGGCTATCATACCTTGCTACCTTTCCATATTGTATTGAGTTTACTGTACTGCATATCTAGCACAACGAGCTTTTCCATATGAAAAATAGACTGTAAACATTTCAAAGGATAGTGATGCCAGCAGAGCCACCTTAATTGGTTTGACAAATGTTCAAGGCTTCCAGTGACATGTACATTGTGCATCTTAAGCAATCGTAAATTAGTAATCCTTGCAAATGATGTAGAGCTAATTTTTGTTTCGTTCGGAGTCGAAAGTACAAGGCTGATACCTTCAATTGCGTCTGTTCCCTAACAAAAACAAGAATACCATTTATATTAAGTAATTCCAACATATACACTAGACATGTGTGCATGTAAACAGGGGGGAGGGGGTGTGAGTGAGAGAGAGAGAGAGAGAGAGAGAGAGAGAGAGTCTTAAAACTTTATGAATAAGTGAAAAGAGAAATAGTATTTGCCTTCAACCTTATCATTTTGTAGGACACAATCTACGTCCTCATGAAACCATAATCGGCTGCGTATTCCAGGTTTCTGAGGAGATTCTTGATGAACAATTGCCCTCCCCATATCCCGAACCAAATTGTGCATAATCAGCTTATTATTCATACCCTCGACTTTTAGTAAACACCTCTCTTTCAACACATTGATTCCAATTTCTGAGAAGAAACCACAATCGTTCAATATAATTCTCGCCAAGTTGTTCTCCATTCCGACAAAAAAACATGCAATATGAAGAAAGATCCCCTTTACATCATCATCCAATCCATCAAAGCTTATCTTGAGTTGTTCTAGAATTTGATTGTCGGGAATTTGTTGTAGTCTTTTAAATGCACTTTCCCACTGTTCTCTGGGTCTTCTAACCAAATAAGCGCCGAAAACCTCAAGAGCTAACGGAAGGCCCCCAAAATAAGCTATTATGCGTTCAGAAAGCTCCAGATAATCATCCGGCGAAGTGGTGGTTTTGAAGGCATGCAAATTGAAGAGCTCCAAAGACTCTTTGTAATTCAATTTATCGACCTTGTACCTCCAAAGCACTTCAGCCTGATTCATCAAGTGCTTGTCTCTTGTTGTTATAATAATTCTACTTCCAGGACCGAACCAGTCATTTTGTCCCGCTAACACATTTAGTTGGCTCAACTTGTCCACGTCATCAAGGACAATTAGAACCCTTTTAGAGCAAAGTCTTTCTTTCATCAAAACCATTCCCCTATCAACATTGGCAACCTTGAAATTCTTTTCCTTTAGCGTTTCAAAAAGAATTTGCTCTTGGATATGAACGAGGCCATTGGGTTGCTTTGAAACTTCTCTAACATTTGCAATAAAACAGCACCCTTCAAAGAGTAGATAACTTCGATTATAGATGGCTTTTGCCATTGTTGATTTTCCAATTCCACCCATACCATAAATCCCAACAATGCGAATACTATTAGATTCGAAGTCAAGTAAAGAATTTACGGATGCAACACGAGAATCTATACCAACTGGATGCATCGCAACATTCATGTATGTCTGGTTTACTTCACCCTGAACCTTCTCAACAATCTTCTTGATAAACTTCGATTCATGCCTACAAAATTTAATTCAGACATGTATAAACTAGAACATAGTCACGTATACGTAATACAAGCAATATTTTTTTTTCCTGGTAATTCTTGGTAGTTAATCTGGCTGTAAATCTTATTGAGACAGTGTAATAATGTTTGATTAAGTGGTTATGTTGCACTTCATTTGGTGTTTCCAATTTTGACATTGCTTTCATTTCTGATTAATAAAAAATAACATATAGAGAGGCCTGATCGCATGACGTCTGGTCAAAAAATAAAGCAACTTAATTACCTTCTAAAAAAATATTTACTTTTAAATTAGGTATTAGTGTTCAAAAAAAAGGGAGCATGAAAACACATCTGGTGTGCCATGTGCTTTTAAAAGCCTGAGTAGTACAGATGTAAGCTAAACACTAAGTGGGATATTAATGTAAAAGAGTAATTAAAATTTTCTATAAACAGGGAAAAGAGATTTTAATTGGTTTACCCATTTGCAACATTTTGCAAATCCCATCCTGACAAATTTGCAGCTTCAGTTAGAGCAGCTCTCCATTTCTTTATCTCGCAACCAAATCCTTCTTCCTTTTCTTCTTCATATCCTGTAAAAGCATTTTCAAAACTCCCTGTTTGTTTACGAACATGAGATGGATCAACGTCGTAGAATACAGGAAGAACCAATTGCCTTTTCGTGTTCTTACATTCGAGTACCTTAACCAACTCGTTGAGGCACCATCTAGAAGAAGCATAGTTTTTGGAGAAAACGATAATGGAAATCCTTGATTCCTCAATCGCTTTCATCAATTGAAAGGGAATATGTTTCCCTCTTGGGAGTTGATCATCGTCTCTGAAGGTGCGAATTCCAGCACGAGTCAAGGCATCGTAGAGATGATCTGTGAAGTTTTTCCGAGTGTCTTCTCCTCTAAAACTCAAGAACACATCATAATTCCATGTACGTGGGGGTGCTAAATATGAAGAAGAGTAGTTGCTTTGGGTGATTGTTGTTACCATGGTGAATATTATTGAAACAGAGAAAAGGGATGAATTGGGATCAAATAAAGAAGAAGAAGATTTTAGTTGGTGAGAGTTGACTTTTTTGAGAGGAAAATTTCAAGAAGGTTATATAAATCTAGAATTGAGGAACAAGGTTTTTGCAACTAAGTAATTCAATTCCAAATTAATCAGAACTACATAAATGAACATTAGCAAATGAACCTCCAAGCTCTGAATGTGAATTCAACTAGTCAACAAACTCAAATCAACTTGTACAAAGTAGAAGGCCATTCGCTTCAAACACCTGAATGAAATCAACAAATCAGAACACCAAATCTTGATCTGAATATTTTGAATGTCAGAGTAAACAAGTAAAAAGTTCAGAGATATAGATTGGAACCGAGAAAAAGCAGCAAAGTAAATAGATAGTAGAATCATAGAATTTTCGTATAATAAAAATGATAATTGAGATTGAAGATATTAACCGAAAAGAATAGAGAGAGTTAACAGCTGAACCAGCAAGGGCATAGTTTGCTGCTGCCTTTAGATCGTACTTGTGCTCTCAACAATTCTTCAATTGCCTCTTTTGTCTTTCTTTTTTTTTTTTTTTTTTTGATAAGAAAAAGAACTTCATTAAATAAGAAAGATGAGTACAATCAGCACAATCAGAGAAGACATTGGATGAGAAATCCAACTGAGCACCTAGAATCTACCAAAAAACAACAAGAAGCCTCCTACACTGAAAGGAAACAAAAAGGGTCTAAACAAAATAGAAAATTATCCAAGGAATTAAAAACCTTGGCAGCTTTAGCCCATAAACCCACAATGCAGAACACCATTGACCAAATGTCTTCCACATTACTGAAACGATCTTCAAAAATTCTCCTATTCCTCTCAATCCATAAAAACCACGCTATAGCATGAACAAAAAGCTTCCAAATATCCTTATGGACCCCATTGCTGCCTTTCAAAAACCAACAGATACCATTAAAATCAGACCATGAACTGGGAACAGCCCCTACAAAACCAAAACAAATAAAAGCCTTGGCCCAAATCCTGCTAGAGAATTCACAATGAAGAAGAAGATGATCTGCAGATTTGCCAGCTTTCTGACAAAGAACACACCACGAAGGAGAGATGGACAAATGAGGTCTTCTATATTGTAACCTATCAAGTGTATTAATTTTGCCAAGTACTGCAAGCCAATTGAAGATCTTAATCTTGGTGGGAACACTACATTTCCAAATGAAATCAAAGTGGGGGAATTTTTGGCTCCTCGTTAGAATCTAGTAAAGATTCTAAAAAGGATTTACAAGAAAATGCTCCAGAAATATGAGCCTTCCAAACCCTTTTATCATCCATAACCTGATTAAATTGATAACTCTCGAGTCTGCCCGTAAGAGAAAAGACTTCCTCACTCTCTCTATCATTCAAGTTTCTGAAACAAATTTGGATAACCACTACGAAGAGGAGAATTACCCCTGGCCGGATCCCATTTGATAATGCTTTAATCAATCAACCTTTATTACGGGATAACTGAAACAAATTTGGATAACCACTACGAAGAGGAGAATTACCAAGCCAACAATCTTCCCAAAATCTTACTTTATCCCCTTTCCCAACTGTCAAAGCTGTTCTTTTTTCAAAGAGATCCCACACACTAACAATAGATTTCCAAGGAGATTTGAGAGTAGCTTTAGGATCTGCCTTTAATACCGAATCATTAAAAGAAATACTGTGTCTACTAGCTATTATAGAATGCCAAAGCGAGTTCTTCTCGAGAGGGAATCTCCACAACCATTTACCAAGAAGAGCAATATTCTTATTTAGCAAATTACCCACACCTAATCCACCTTGTTTTTTGGACTTTGACACTATTTCCCAACTAACAAGGTGATCTTTATTACCTTCCCCTTTGCCTTCCCAAAAGAAATTACGCATCAACTGTTCCAACACCACTGCTACTTGACGAGGCATTTTAAAAATTGACATGTAATATAAAGGGATACTACCCAAAACCTATTGAAGAAGAGCCAATCTACCTCCTCTAGAGAGGTGACTTTTAAACCAGTTTTCTAACCTCTTAGATATTCTCTCTACAACAGATCCGAACAATCCAAACAGTTAGCAATAGACTCCAATTTGTCAGAGGCAATATTTATTCCTGCCACTATGCTCTTCGCCATATTTAATTTTAACCCCGAGACAAAAGTTAAGACCTCCACCACGTTAGTTAGATTTTTGATAATCTCCTCATCGCTAGAGACAAAAAAAATACTATCATCTGCGAATTGAAGGTGAGATAGTCTTACTTTATTAGTGCCAATTTCAAATCCTTTGATGATCAAAAAATCACATGCCTGTTTGACCAATCTACCAAGCACATCCCCAACAAGTATAAAGAGAAAAGGAGACAGCGGGTCTCCTTGACATATCCTCTAGATGCTCCAAAATGTCCCCACGACTTACCATTTATCATCACAGAAAAGTTTGCCGAAGAAAGACATCCCCAATCCATCGTCTCCACCTCCAACCAAAGCCTTTTTTGCACAAGACAAAGTCTAAGAAATCCCAAAGTACATGATCGTACGCCTTCTCAAAATCTATTTTGAAGATAACACCTTCCTTTTCCTTAGACCAGTATTCAATTGCCTCTTTTGTCTCAATCAAAAAGACGGCCAAAACAAGCGCTCCCTCTCTCTCCCTCTAAAATGAGCGATGAGAGAGAATTTGGGAAAGTTTTCAACGCGGAGGGAGGGAGCTAGTTGTGCAAGTTGCTGCCCGTAGGCTGATTTTATGCATTAATTTTATTTTATTTTATTTTATTTTAGCAGTAAACTGCAAGTAAGAGTGGGGATGGTGAGATATATATACACACACTACGGGTAGCCCGTGCTAAAGCACTGCGGTTCAACAGTCTCAAAAAATTCAATTTCTACCATAAGCAGTTGTAGCCAAGGTCAGTCAATTTCCTGAATAGGAATTAATCCTATCCCAATGCATGTGTAGTGATAATTTGTGGAAAGACTCAAAAAATTTCCGTAACCATATATATTGTGGACAAAAGTAAAAAAAAAAAAAATAGTTCCATTAATTTTCAACTAACCACCACTTTGAGATGCCGTCTCTCTCGAATTCATACCTTCAGTTCACCACTTTAACACTGATACCTACGAAACAAAGGTCACAATCACAATCAAGCTTCTTCACAGCTGCATTAGTTAGATACCAAAACAAATAATTAAACCCAAGTAGATATCGTGCTAACATGAGAAAAAAAAAAGTAATTATTTCCTGCCTTCATTTGATTTCTTTAGTTTTCAAAGGTTTAAGGCTTGGTAAATGCAACATACAAATAGATAACATAATCTCCAAAAAGTAGGTCAATCCTGTTGTGTTGCGTTATTTGTTTAACACAACCTATTTATAAAATGGGTTAGGCGGGTTGTATCGTGTAACATGTTTGCTAAACAGGTCTTTTTCAAGTTAAGATGACACAGTTAATTAATCAGATCGTATTTGGGTTCGGGTTTTTTGCTCTAATTTCTTTGTGGGTTTCGAAAGTCATACCCACGGGCAAAACCAAAAAATCCATTTATTCAAAAATCCTAAAAACAAACTAAATATCACGATTTCGAAAACCTAAATGAAACCTCAGATTTCAAACACAAACAAATGCAAGAAATAACATGGAAAAAAATAGATAGAAGAAAGCTCAAAATTAAACCTCAAATTCGAAAATTATTGAAACAAATAAAAGGAGGAGAATAAGAAGAAATAAATACCTGTTTTGAAGGTAGCCTGTGGCTGCAGCATTCTCTGCAATCAGCAATTGTGTAGTCCCACCCTTTTGTGCAAATTCAAAGATAAAGAATACGCCAAATTGTCAAATTAATTAAAATTGAGAAAGTAAAAGAATTTGAAAGAAAATTAAAGATCCGAGAAAGTCGGTTTTTAAGCAGTGATTTCAAAAAAATGTAAGGGATACCTCACATGATTAATAAATCGGGTGGCGCTCCGGGTGACACAATTACTCTATTATTGTGTCTCAATACGACCCGAACATGACATGCAAGCACGAATTTGACACACCTACCCCAGATAGAACTTACTCGAATATTACAGTTAATTTCCTGCATTCATTTGCTTTCTTTAATTTCCAAAGGTTTAACACTTACTGAATGCCACAGAGAAATGGATAGCATAATCTCCCAAAAGTAGACTAATTGTGTTGTCTAGCATTACTTGTCTAATACAACCTGTTTATTAAACAAGACAGGCAGATTGTGTCATGTAACTTGTTTACTTAACAGGTCCTTTTCGAGTTAAGATAAATGGTACAATTAATTAACTCCAAAAATAAAGAGTGCCATGGTTTCTCAATTAAATAGTAACATAAGTGATATGGGCATTTCTTTTTCTTTTTCTTTTTTTCCTTTTTTCTGATGTAATAATAGGCGGTTCATGTGCCACATATGTAGTAAGAAATGTACACCTAAACCCTCAAAAGTTGATGTGACACATGGGCAATTCGCGTGCCAATTGCGTTAACGCAGCTGGGTAGCATCGCGTTACCACAGCAGCCAAGTGTGTTAACAATTAATATCATTTCTTTTTAGAAATTGAATTTTTTGAGACTGCATTGAACCACAATGCTTTGGCATGGGCTACCCGTACACTGGTGGAGCTAGTAAGGGACAAGCAGGGATTTTGAATTTTTTTGACTATATATGGGGTATTTTTTGATAAAAAATATATATACAGGGACTTTTATGCAGAAACATATACTTGAGAGTACCTAAGTGTAAAAAAAAAAAAAAAAACACTTTGAATTCAACAACCCACTCACCGACTCACAGCTCTCACTTCTCTCACTCTCGGGTTCCCATCTCTCTCTTTTATTTCTCCACCACAACTCCATAAGCTGCTCCGCAGCTCCGCTCCTCCATACCGCCATGCCGCCACTGCTCCACCTCCACTCCTCTACATTGCCACTGTGCTACTCTTTATATCTCCACCACAAGCTCCTCCACTCCCAGGTAATGTTTCTAGATCTACTTTGCAAAATTAGGGATTAAATTATTTCATGATTAGTTGCATAATATTAGTTGTATTTTTTTATTAATTGCATAATATTAAGTGTATTTCTTGAACTATTGATTAATTGTGACATATTTTGTGCTTTAGGTCTAAACCCCTAATTGTTGAATATTAGTTCTATTGTTGAATATGAAAAATCGAAGAATGATATTGTAATTTCTCGCAATTGTTCGCATTTGCTATTTCCATTGTATGAACTATTATTATTAATGTTATTATGTTTGCGTTAAAATTTAAAGACTTTAAATATGATTTGGTGTGTTTTGAATTTTGCCCCTACTTGGTCGAAATCCTGATTCCGCCACTATACCCCTAGTATAATTAATATAATGCCACCGTGAATCCATGGGAGACAAAATATTTAAGATCCATGCTAATCATCTTGAAACAAATGTAGCTAGCAGGTTAATTAATTAAAAGGATCGAGCAAAGTTCTCACAAAAAGTTCTTCTCCAATCTTAATCATTAATACCATTAATTTTTTAATCTAGAGCACAATCTAATTAAACATTCTAAAATCCAGTTTCAAATTGGATCCCACAGGAAAATAAATCCTATTGCTTTACCATAGGAAGCAAAAATTGAAGAACAAAAAAACAATTTACCCAGGCTATACCCATCAATTAATTCCACTGTTCATAAAACAAACAATGAACAGAAAACAAATTTGACTATTTCCTTCAACGCCTGATTTTTAATATGCAAAACAATCATTTAATACACAACACCTATGAAGCCCACTGAAACTTTTTTGAGCTGACGATGTTCTACTT
Source organism: Lonicera japonica (assembly GCA_021464415.1). NCBI lineage: Eukaryota > Viridiplantae > Streptophyta > Magnoliopsida > Dipsacales > Caprifoliaceae > Lonicera > Lonicera japonica. Next base: position 72,462 of record JAKCWG010000226.1, read on the forward strand.
TTTACTAAAAAGTTTGAGCTTCAATCTAAGCTTAAAATCCCTAATTGTGAAAAACTAGATTCTAAAAATCCAAACTTCAGAGTGAAAGGATACACAGAAAAGCCCTAAAATAAATTAGAAAGAAGAATAGATAGAGGAGAGATGGGGTCCGACGTACGAGAGAGACGGGTTCCGACGGAGGAGTGTGTGCTGGTCACCGATCAGTCAACGGAGGATATATATATATAGAGAGAGAGAGAGAGTGTGACATATAGAGAGAGAGAAGGGATAAATACCTATTGAATGTCGAGGTCCGGCGGCGACGATGCTTTGTCGCCGGGGAGAAAGAGAATGTATTTGTGAAAGTCAAGGAGTATGTATACTGAGAGAGAGAGTCCAGTGAGTATAAATTGAAAGAGTAAAGTAGGTGATTAATCCTGACCTTTTATCGTGATTCACCATTCTTAATTATGAATTTGACTGTATTTTTATTAGTAAATGATATCTATCATTTTTAATTATAAATTTGTTTCTTTTCCACCACATATAATATATCTTTTTTTTGTTATGAAAAAAGTTAAAAAATAAGAAAATATTTATTTATATTTTTCAACTTATTTTTTAATTTTTTATATAAAAAACAATTATTTTCATATAAAAAATCAATTACTCCGTATTTTTCATATAATTATTGACGGAGCCTTAAATAATTATTTTAAAAAATTTAAATAATTTAAGGGTGATTTAGAAAATACAAAAGAATAAAAGGGTAAATTGAAATATGGTGAAAGGAAGGCCAAATAGGTAATTTACTATTTGTCAGGGAGACGGGATTCAAACAAACATGCACTGCATCAATATTCATACTTTTAATCATTAAAACTTAAGTCCGGATAAAAATCACTTTTGTAAATATTCTAAATTATTTTTTAATTTTTTAAAAATGTGCACTTTTAGATGGGTGACTAATTATTGAGTTTAGAATTTTACTAGTAGCTTTTGTACCTTAACTTTTAAACTAGAATTTGTATTTTAACAAATAATTTTTTAATTGAATATTCACTAGGGGCTTATTCTCAAAATATTGCTACGTCTATTAGTATCTCTAATGCTTATGGTGGCGGGGAAAGAGCCGCTGATCGGCTAAGTGAGGTTACATCACAATATAATCATTTTTACAAACTTTCACAATCAAATCATTCCAAACATGCCTATGCGGAATTAGAATGTGTGACTTCTCACTAGTTGAGAGGTATGATGGCCAACTTGGTTAATCCAAATATATTTTTTATTTGATTTTGTAAATGAAGCACTAAGTAAATATCATGGGACTTGCCTCTTTTTGAATGTTCTTTTTTGTATGGAACATATTACATATTCTCTACATACATAGAGGGGGTTATTAAATAGATTTACTATTTACATTGATTCGAGGTGTTTATTATTTTCCAAATAGCAAGAGCGCGAATTAAAATCAAGTTGACCAATGTTAGCTAAAAACTCACCCTATGGCACAGGCAATTTTTAGAAATGGGTGTTTTTTTTTTTTTCGAAATGTTTTAAGTATATGATTTAAAGAATCTCATGATTTATGAATCTAATATTTTATTTTATTTTTTGAAAAAAATGATAAGATTCTTAAATCTTGTGAGATTATAAATCAGAAGCATATTCTATAATGGCTACATGCATTACTGTTACACAGGCAACAATTAATGTTATATTTACATTATATAATTATAAGAAAACATGATTATCATATACGAAATTGTTATTATAGCATTATTCACCATGAATTTTTCTAAAAAATGAGTATCTGACTATATATACATTGTTGTAAAACTTGATCACCAATATTTTATGTGTTTGATCGTTTGTGAATGAATTGTAATAGTGTGATGGATTGGTATATAAAAATGGATAAATTGATTGTAACAATGCAATAAACTTATCGAACGGTCTGATAATTTATTAAGAGAAATCATACACTGATTATATATCAAAAGATAAATTCTTAGTTTAAAATAAAAAGAGTAGTAAATGTTATTGCGCAATTTTAATATTAGAGAATATCACTAATAAATTTATGATAGGGTGATTTTGTTTCTATCCACCGTATCTTGCAGTTAATCCGCCCTGTTAAGTTAATCCGCATTATCTATTAAGTTAATCCACGAGCATGGATAAACTGATTAAAAATATTATTAATTTAATTTTATAAATATTATTTTAAATAATAATTTAATACTATAATATCCACTAAATTAATAAGTACAATCACTTTAAAAAAATTAATTTTAATATCAAGCAACAGGTAAATCTTAATTGACTTTTGTCTGAATCATCAAGTCCCTAGCTAGCTATCATCACGTGTTCTCCAACTCATCAAAATAATCACCACCACTTTCTGTTTTCCATGTATTATTGGAACAGAAATTGCAGAAGAATAATGAGAAAAGGAGTAGATGGTTGGTGTTGCAAAGATTGTGAGATGTAGCCTAGACGGGAGAGAATAAAATAGGTAAATAACTTTTTCAAAAAAAAAAGGAGTGTGTTGAAATTGAGATCAATATTATTTCTCCTATCCCCTTCTCACCATTAAACTAAATTAAAAACCCTAAAAATTTCAAACACACATCCCTTCCGATATAGCATTATGATCACCGGAATCCATTTTCGGTGGCCGAAAATCCCCCCTAATCAACCTCAGAAACCATTCAGTTGATTATCCGTACATGGATTCACCGAAAAAGACCGACATAGGGAGAATCCTCGCTATGTACTAACTCATTGTTCATTTATGCTTCTCTTCTCTCTTTTTCCCCTATTTTCAGTATCAAATAGGCTAGTTTTTGTTGGAATTTTGATCGGGAGTTTGTCAACGACCAATCCGATTTCGGTTCCCTCCCAATGCATGTTAGTTAGAATTGATACGTACCAAGCTTGAAGAACTCCTCTCCGGCCTAACCGCAGACGAATCTCCAATTAAGGCAATAACCCATCACTCTGATTGTAGAGAGAGAAAAGAAAGATTTCAATAATAATCCATAAAAGCATGAATATGTCAATCCATGGACAAAATCTTGGAGTTGGCAATAAACAAGAGAATCTATAAAGGCAAAATTTATAAGTGCTGATAACAGATAGATTACATATATATATAAAGATGGATGTATACATATATATATTCGGCCACCTACATACTCCATTTATATACATATAGATTACATATATATATATATATAATTCACCCACATTCTCTCTCTCCCTCTCTATGCCTAAAGCTTTAAAGTGTTGATTTTTATTGTATTTATTAAGTAACAAGAATTTGTAGAGCATTTTGTAATGGAGTTTTTGTAATAAGCTTGGTGATGTATTTTGATGAGGAAGAACACCAAAAAATGTGTATATGTATTATAATTTTAAAAAGGAATTATATTTGAATTAGTAATCTTAATTAAAATGGAATCTAAATTAATATAATTATAATTTAATTTTAATTGGTGGATATATTTATCGACTTTGAAAAGGGTAATATCGTAAAACTTTGTTCAAAATTTTCATGATTTAAAGGTGAATTGATTGCAAAATATGGTGGATAGAAACAAAATCACCCTTTATGATAATGCCTTCGCAACAAACACATTATTTTATAATTTAATATTCTGCTGGAGGCCAACAATATAACTTTCTTTCTGTAGCAATATAAAAAGGTTTTACTAAATTCTTTGCCACGGTTGTGTGGATTAGCTTTAACACATTTTGACTAATCTCCTCACAGAACAATGGTCAGCCACTAACTACCAGTGTATTTTTGCAATTATTGAAGCTTGATGTCAGTCCTAAAATTCACCTCTTGTTAATAATTACGAATGAGATAAGAAATAAAATTTGGGTGAGACGATTGACACAACCCAAACTTCATTATAACATTCCCTCTCATTATTTGATGCAATAAAGTCGAGTATATGCACATTATCTCGGTACAATAGGGTCAAGTTATTATTGAGGAAAAAAAATATACTGGCTCAGCCCTATTGCATTGAAATAATGTGAATATAGTCGACCTTATTATACTGAGATAATGTGCACTAGGGATGGCAATGAGTCAGTTCGGGGACGGATATAAGGTCTCATGTACTTGGCCCCAATTACCAAAATGACCCCCATACCCGATTAGGAGTTTTGGGTACTTCCCATCCTCGACCCCATTGGGTAACGGGTACCCACAGGAAACTCGAACTATTATTTTTTCAAAAAAATACTAGTTTAACTATCAAAAGTTTGTCAAAATTAATTTTTAATAAAAGCATTGTAATATAATAATATATATAAAAAACTAAAATAAATAGGAAATAAAATCTAAGATATAATATAACATTACAAGATCTAAGATTCTAACAAAACATTGAATGATATATATATAACTTTTAGAGTAAAGAGTCCATTTGGCCACTAAACTATTAATCTAGTACCATTTTGGTCACTGAACTTCACTAAACTTTAAAAAGAACCATTTTATCCATCAAACTTTTGACCGAATTTCCAAATGCCCATTCCGTCCAAATGAGCTGTTAAAAGTGACGGATTGAAGCCATGTGCTTAGCACATGGCCTCATTTAAGGCTAAAATTGTCATTTTCCCTCAAAAATACACCATCCCCTCTTCATAATACCTGTAACGATGAAAGTGACCCATTTCAACCATTTTTCATCTTCAAAGTAAATGAACAACCCACAACCACAAAGCAAATTTTTTCTTCAAAGGAGATTCTCTTATGAAAATTTATTTTGGTACGCCATGGATTGGGGGTTGCAGCTCTATAATGATCCGATACAAGCTTATGAAGAATTCTATCGTAAGTTTTTTGTAAATATGTTTTTCTTTGAATTTTTTAGGGTTTCTACAATTTATTTTAGGGTTTAAATGTTATCGTTTTTTAGGGTTTTGTGGTTCTAAATGTATATGTATTTCACATCTTTTTCGTTGATGTTCTGTTTTTTAGGGTTTTAAGGCACAATTACTATATATTTGAAACCCATTTCGTTGATGCTCTTTTTCTTGTGGTTTTTATTTCTCTTTTGTATGTTAATATGTTTATTCTTATTAATTTTCAGCAAAAGATTCTTCTCTGTTTACCATTATAATTCATCATAGTGGGAAGTTTGATTATGCACTAGAGTTGGTTTATAGTGGCGGGGAGGTAGCTTATGCTGACAAAGCTGATCCTGATAGATTGTCTATTCATGAGATATTGTTAATGGCTAAGGAGTTAGGAACACCCGAGGTTACTGGTTGTTATTATAGAAGCCCGGATAAATTCTTTTTTGATAAAGATGCCCTGATTGAATTAGTTGGAAATAAAGACATTAGGGAATTAACCAAGTGGATTCCTACATATAAGGTCGTTGATGTGTACTTGCAACATAATGACTTTTTTTTTCTAATATGTTCCACTTAATGTAGTATATCCACCTACACATAGTGAAGAGGGAATGCAAAATGAAGGTCAGAGTATGAATGATAATGAGGGTCAGAGTGCGAATGATAATGCGGGGGAGGGGCATGATAACGAAGGAGATATGGGTGAGAATATGAATGATAATGAGGGGGAGGGGCATGATAATGAAGGAGATCGGGCTGAGAGTATGAATGATAATAAAGGGGAGGGACATGATAATGAGGGAGAGGGGCATGAAAATGAGGCAGATAATGAAGATGTGGGTACAGATATAATTGTGAGTGATACTGAAGATCCACAAGTTAATGTGCAAGAAGAGGGTGCTGCCAATGAGGTGCATATGGTGGATGATGATGTCAATGATGAGTGGGCTACCATGGAGGATTCAGATGATCTTGCAAGTATAGATTCGGATGAGGAGGATGGTTATACTAGAAAAGGCATGTTTCCTGAGTTTAATGTTGAAAAAGATATGGAATGTCCCAGCTTTGAACTTGGTCAATTGTTTGCATGTGCTGATGACTTTGAAAGGGCAGTTAATAAGTACTCAATTTTGCTTAGGAAGCAAATAAAATTCTACACAAATGAGAAGTATAGGGTGAGGGCAAAGTGTAAAAGTCCATGTGAATGGATGGTGTATGCTTCAAGAGTAAAAAGTGAAGAAACATTACAAGTAAAAACTGTCAATCTTAAGCGCACCAACTGCAAGAATGCCAATCAAAACAGAAATGTGAACTCTAAGTAGTTGTCAAACAAATATGAGTATATGTTTCAATCAAATCCTGACATGCCTTGGCAAGCTTTAAGGGAGGCTGTAAAAAAGAATCAAAAGGTAGTGATTACAAAAAACCAATTTTACAGAACTAAAAGGAAGGCTAAAGAGCTAATTGAGGGGAATCACAAAGAACAATACAAGTTGATATGGAATTATTGTGGTGAGATAAAGAGGGTGATGCCAAATACAACTATTATTGTGCATAAGAAAACCTTGATGATGGAAAACAGATGTTTAAAAGGATGTATTGTTGTTTGGGGCCACTAAAGGAGGGGTTCAAAAAGGGTTGTAGACCATTTATTAGACTTAATAGGTGCTTTTTAAAAGTACCATCCCCAGGACAGCTGTTGAGTGCCGTGTGTATTGATGGCAACAATGGCATGTAACCATTTGCATACGCTGTGGTTGAAAAAGAGACCAAGAGAACATAGACATGGTTCTTAAAGCTTCTTTGTGATGATGTTAGAATTGTGGAGGATAATCAACACATATTTACATTCAGAAGTGATCAACAAAAGGTAATTATTTAAGTTTGTTTTGTTTTGTGATTTCACTTGTTTTCTTTCGTATATATATAATTTTGTAATCCCATTACATTTTATAATTTTTCAGGGGTTAGACAAGGCACTACATGATTTGGTGCCCAACTCAGAAAGAAGATTTTCTGTTAGGCACTATCATGCCAATTTTAGAAAGAGTTATAGTGGGAAAAAGTTGAAGGACCAGTTTTGAAAATGTGCCAAAGCTAGCACAGAGGAGTATTTTGAATTATGTATACAAGAAATGAAGAAAATGAAGGCCGAGGCATACAACTGGTTGATGGAAAATGCTTCCCCAAAACATTGGTCTATGTCATTCGTCCAAACTTATTCTAAATGTGATGTTCTTATTAATAACCATTGTGAAGTGTTTAATAGCTTTATCCTAGAGGTTAGGGACAAGCCTATTGTATTCATGTTTAAAACAATTAGGACTTTTTTAATAGAGAGGATAAGGAAAAATATAAACAAAATGAGATTACATCCTAACCCAGTGTGCCCTAGGATTGAAAATAAATTAGCTGAACTTGAGACTTTATCAAATAATTATATTACTGAGTGGTCTGGAGGAGATGAATTTCAAGTCAATGCTGGCCCAATTGTCCAGTTTGTGATAAATTTAAGACAAAGAACACGTTCTTGTAGAGTGTGGCAACTGAGTGGCATTCCATGTGTGCATGCTGTGTGTTCAATAATGAGTGAAATAGAAAAACCAACAAACTATGTCTACCCTTACTTCACTAAGCAAAAGTACTTAGAGGCTTATGATCACATAATTAAACCAATAAATGGTATGCCTATGTGGCCATAGTCTCTAAAGGCTCCATTTGTTCCACTTGAAGTTGAAACCCAAGCTGGGAGGCCTAAAAAGGCAAGAAAAAAGAAGGGAGATGAAAAGAAACAATATGGGGGCAGTAGTGGAAAGTTAGGGAAGATAGAGGTGGTAATGACATGTAGAAAGTGTGGCAATCCAGGCCATAATACAAGAAGTTATAAGTGACAAGGGGAACACTGCTGCAAGTGGTGGGGGGTCAGTGGGCAGTGGCAGTAGTAGTGCTGGTGTAGGGGGTAAGGGCAGTAGAGGTAGAGGCAGAGGTGCTGGTGGTGGTGGTGTAGGGGGTAAAGGCAGAGGTAGTGGTAGTGGTGGTGGTGGTGGTGGTGGTGGTGCAGAGGGTAGGGGCAGTGGTGCTACTGTTGGTAGAGGTAGAGGAAGAGGAAAAAACACTAGTGGTGTAGGCAGTGGCACTGGGGGTGTTGGTGGAATGGGCAGGGGTTTCACTACTGCAGCTCAATTGCAAAGAATGGTAAGGGAGAGGTACCAGGTATGTGTTTTTGTATTTAACTTGCACATTTGTTATATATAATCAATTTCATGAGAAAAATTGTTATATGTGTAGGCTAGAAGGAGTGGTCAAGGGCAAGGGCATGCATCTCAAATACAATGTAGTCAGCAACAAACTCAATGAGCTCCAAGTAATTCATCACAAACACAACAATAGCATGGTATGATGTTTATGTAGGTAATTAGGGGGGTAAGTTTTTTGGGGAAAGTACTTCTTTTTTTTTTTGTAAAAATGGCATTTAATGTAAGTATGTATATTTTGTGTAAGAATGTCTATTTTGTAGTCAGGGGGGGTATATTTTGGGGACATACTTTGTGGTAAAAACATGGCCACTTTCGTTTAACTTCAGTTTACATGGTTTATGGCAGTAACTATGGTTTCTATACCTTCAATGAACTTTGCTTTACTCAATTTTACGTCAATTAATTGTTCTTTGTTTCATTTCTTTTGATTTGTGAATGTAGTTACTAGTCAAAACAGAGCAACAATTATCTTGGTTGAACACTAAATTTCATTCCATTACAAACATCAAATACTACACCTTACTTTACATTACATTCGATTCCACCAAAACAAAACTACACTAAAAAGGTTACAAAAAACAACCCACCACAGTTTAACAAGGCATTTCACTTCTCATTTTGCTCCTCCACACTTGCATACATCTTTACCAATAGCATCATCTTCATTCTTTGAGTTGAATATGAAGTAAAATATGACCAGAAATGTCAGAATAACAACCCACCACATTTTTTTTTTCTTTTCCTTGTTAACCCTTCCACCTTCAGTTATTCAAAGGCACATGTCCTCCCAAATGAAAAAGCCACATTGGATCTAAAAAACAAAAGGTATGTACTTGTCATTTTTGTAGGTTTTTTTTTTTTATTTACTAAGGTTCAGTTTTATTTAATGGTATACTTATTCTGGGCATGTTAAAAATCTTCTTCCTGGATTTTGTGGAGTCTTTGATGTCTTCATTTGGGCTATTCTACCGCAATAGCAATGGACTGTCATGTTTGCTCTGTTTTCTCTTCCTTTTTTCTCCTATTTTCTTCTTTTTTTCCTTTCTTTTTTGGTTCAGATTTGTTCAAATTTTCTTTGCTCTGTTTCAATGTTTGCTGGGTGTAATGCTCTGATTTATACACTGTTTTCCTTTCCATTTTGGCGGGATTAATTGGAGGGAAGGCCTGTGTTGGAGGGGATGGTGTATTTTTTAGGGAAAATAACAATTTTAGCCTTAAATGAGGCCATGTGCTGGGCACATGGCTTCAATCCGTCACTTTTAATAGCTCATTTGGACGGAATGGGCATTTGAAAACTCGATCATTATTTTGATGGGTAAAATGATTATTTTTAAAGTTCCATGACCAAAATGGTACTAGATCAATAGTTTAGTGGCCAAATGGGTTGTTTACTCGATCTAACTTTTAAAATGTAAACTAATGAAATGAGATATTATAATATAATAATATATATAAAAATTTCGGAAATAAAAACTAAAATAAGAGTCATTTTACTAAACTTCATGAGCAAATACGACACCAATGAGAGGAACAAAAAATGCACCTTGGAGCTCGGTTGTTTCCAACAATGAGAGACTAAGACAAGGTGGAGGGTCGGAGCTAGGTATAAGGTTAGGAGCAGCTGCTTCGTTCTAATATTGTTTTAAAAGATAAGAGGAAATAATAATTAGTCAAAAGACTAAAAACCTAATGACTATACTGTTGGAATTTTATAAAATAAAAAGTTATAAAAGTCTAAATAAAAATCCTTTTTTCATTAATATATAATAAATATAATTTAAATTAATGGATATATAATGGCAACCGTGCAATTAGAAAGAATGAAAGATGTGGCCACGTAACTTTGTGGGAAAACGTGAAATATAAAAGTTTTAAATTTAAAAATTGTAAATTTTGAAAAGTAGAGCCTGACGACTATTATATAAAGCACTGAAAAAATTTAATTAAACTTATTTTGAAAAGAGTTACATGGTAGTAATGATTAATGGTTGGATTTGAGATGAGTTGTGTCAAATTCAACTTTTATTCGTTTAAAAATATAATGAATCCAACATCAATTTAATACTAAAAAGAGTTTGACTATGAATTATGAAAGTTCAAAATTTTTGCATTTATTATATTGTCGAATCTACCCAACCGTGACATAAGTGTATTATTATAGTATTTAACGAAAAAATATAGTATTTATTAGTTAGTTTAATTACAATATGTTAAATTTATATGAACCCAAGCCGAACAAATCTTAAATCGTATTTTTATTTGGAACATACCCATTCATATGCCAATAAAAAAAATTAAAAAAAAAACCACTAGAATCAGTCCTTAAGGTAATGGTTGGTTAAAAACTTGTCGGAATGAATAACTTTTTTATTCTAAATCCTGATTTTTATTGCCAAAGTAGTTTTACTTTTTATCAAACCAAATTTATAGCTTTTTGTAAGGGCAACCAAATTTATAATTCAATAATTATAGTTAGGGATGATAAATTACTTTTAACATAATTCATTTTTCTTTCACAATAATATTAATCTACTTTTGTATATATTATTTGTAAATTAAAAAAATAACAAAATAAAGAATATTAAATTATACACTCCTTAAATCTATTTTTTTTTACTTATATCCTCCCTTTAATGCCTTATTTTTAACTTCACCCAAACCTTGAGAATATTAATCAATATATATATATATCATTTTTAAATTAAAAAATAACAAAATAATCACTAAATTAATGTCCCTAAAAAAATGAACTTAAAGATTATTAAATTATATGCTCCTTAAATAAAAAAAGAAAAAAAGAAAACAAATATTTGTATCCTCTCTTTAGTGACTCATTTTTAAGTTCACCAACCTTTTGAATATTAATCTATTTTTGAATATATCATTTGTAAATAAATAATAATAATAATTAAATTAATGTCCCTAGAATGAACTTTAAAGATTATTAAATTATACATTCCATAAATTACTTATACCTTCCCTTTCATGCCCATTTTTAATTTCGCCAACCTAAAAGGTTTGAGTTTTATTAGTAAATTTATGTCTATTTATTTTTTTTTTATTTTTTTTGCATTATTCAAGACTTTTTTTAGAAGAAAAATGAAATTACCATCATGTCTTAACTACTCTTTAACAAACAAATGCCAACTCAATTTTTTTTATATAATTTTTTTAATTGATAACTCAATAGGAGTCATAAAAATCTCATAGTAAATTTCAATAACCCAATTCTAGTAGATATTTAGTTATTCATAAATTAAAATTACCGCAAATCACGCAACAATTTTGGGACATAATATATGATTACATTTCTACATCAAAGATATTTTAAAAATGCCCAAATGCTAACCACTTAAGTCCCATGTTCAAATTTAAATATAACATAAATCTTATTAATTAATTCTCTATGTCATAAAAAATATATAACTAAAAACTCGAATTTAAATGTTGCAGGTTCAAGTTTCTCCTTAATAACAACATTTTATTTTACCCCCTTAGATAAAACATCAAAATTAATTAAATTCATTTGATGGTTAACTTCATACGTTGTTAGTCTTGTATTTCATTAATGCGTAAACAGTCTGAATAAAATTTAGTCTCGTAATATTTAAGTGACAATTATTTTATGCTTTTTGATTTTTTTGAAAGAATAATAATATGTATACAAAAAATATTACACATGCTAGTGAGGTATAAGCAAGAAAAAAAAATAGAATGAAAGAAAGAAAGATGGACTATTTTAATAGTGTGGATTATCATAGGAAAGAATAAATATTGTTTAATGTTATATTTTTATTATATGATAAGATTTTTATCAATGATAATTTGCATATTGTGTTTTTAAATGATTTTCAAAGATAGCGTATAATTATGTATAAATCCTACCTATCAATGTACTTTTATACACAAATTTAAAGCCTAATAAAATATATATATATATATATATACTACAATGGTACCTTTAAACAATAGCAATACAGGATAAATAAAAATTTTGTATTTTTTTTCTTCTATTTATTGAATTTTATAAATTAGAGTTTTTCTATATTTCTTGCATGCTCGCATGTTAAATTTAAATCTAAATTAAGTAGAAGGAGAAAGAAAATTAATTTTGATTTATGAGATAATATTTGTTTACTTTATCACACAAATTGAAATAAATTAGAAGATAACGAGAAATAGAAAGAAGATACATAGATCCAAAAGTACATATAAAATTTATGTTTTATTTTAGAAGGAAAAAGGAGATCTAAGCAGGGTTTAAGTTTATTACAAACTAATTAAGAGAAAAATACATGCATGTTTAACAAATAGTTGTTTAGTTATTACTACTGAAATTAGTTAGGAGATAAATTAATTAAGAGAAAAATATGAGCCAACGGATTAAAATATAAAAGCTGAAGTTAAATATAAATTACCAATTGGGAAGATAAGTGAATATTATATGTGAACCGTTAGATTAAAACATAAATGCTCAAATTAAATCTGATGCACCATTTGAAAAACACAAGTTAAGAACATCCTAACATATTAAGCCTGACCTGATTTGTTAATAGATAATATTTAAATAAGTTATTGTTGTCTTGATGTTGTGGCTGCTATATTTATTATTATTTTTATTATTATTATTATTATTATTATTATTATTATTATTATTATTATTATTATTATTGTAGGTCGGAAAATACCCTAGAGGGGGGTGAATAGGGTTTTTAAAACTTAATTCGATTTTTAAAATAGATTTAAAAATGTTTAACGTCTATATCAATCAAGCAATCAATAAACAAAGTTAATTCCAATCACAAAGAATAAATTCAATAATATAGTATAGAATGAGATAGAGAGATTGAACCAATCGAAGTCGAAGATTTTTTGTCCACACGGTTCGGCTTGGTAACCCCTACTCCGCGCTCGGTTAGTTCCCCGAGAATTTCCACTATAACCGATCTCCTTCCGGGTGAAGATCAAACCTCTACAAGTGTATTCTTATCACACACTCTCACAAGTATTGAAAACACCTTCAAAACTCTCACAAGAAATCCCTCTTGCTAATCTATGAGATACACCTCTCACAAATATGATTTGAACAAGTTTTGGTGACTCACACCAATGTATAATAGCTCTTGTGTATAACAAATTACAAATGAAGCTCACACTAAGAAATATCAATATTTGATCAACAATTTCTAGTTCAAAATAAGGATGATTAATCAAAAACAATATTCTTGAATCTTTGAATAATGAATGTATATAAAGATAATAGCGTATGAATGATTCAAGTTCCTAAAAATGAGTCTTAGAACTTATATATATAGCTTGAAAAAGCTTGTAGCCGTTTGTAGTGGATTTATTAATTAATGAGACAAAATTGCACATTTAGCAAAGTTCCAACGGCTAGTTTCTGAAGCATCAGTCGACTGAGCATTACCATCAGTCGACTGATGGAGCCTCAGTCGACTGAGCAAGGCTGCTTAGTCGACTGATGGCTACTGTCCATCAGGCCGAAATCCCAATTTTTATACTTTTGCAATTTAGCTCCAAAATCAATTCTAATACTTTGGGGACTTCAAAAATAAGTTCCTAAGACACCTATTTTCGGAAAAACTCAAGATATGATAATTTGAATTTTAATATGAATTTATTTCAAAACCGATATTTATAAGAATGATGTTTGAAATGATTTTGATGCAAACTTTGTTTTGATTAATCTAGTTGTGTAAAAACAAAGTATATGAGCTATATTTAGAATCAAACGTGAATCTTTACAAAGGAGACTAAAGCACTCACTCAAATAAAGAAAAACTAATGAGTCTTCGAGGGCTTTGATTGTATCTTCATTTCTTTTCTTCCTTGACTTCATCATTCATCATAGAATTGCCATTAATAAAGCATTGATTATAGAAGCCATGTGAGGTGTAAGAAATTGATAGCGTACAATTTTGTAGGAGAATGATCTTCATTCCGACTTTTTGATTTTGTCCACGTGTGATCAATTTAATGTGGCTATAACTTAAAATATCAACTTTAATTAAATTACACATAATTAATGTTATTGTTATTATCAAAATAAGATTAGTGACTATCAGGTCAACAATTATTATTATTATTATTATTATTATTATTATTATTATTATTATTATTATTATTATTATTATTATTATTATTATTATTATTATTATTATTATTGTATATATATTTGTATATTATAAAACATCATCTTTAACCAAAATTTTCTCCAAAAAGTGTAAGAATCTAATGGTTAAAAATATATGTGTTATGGTGTTCATTAGTTTTATACCATTAGATGAGTTTTTATGTACACAATAAACTCTCACATACTAATAATTTTGTTCACATTAAAAGTGCCATAACTTAAAATAAAAAAATTTAAAATTTAATGAAAATTTAATATTTAAAGTCTACCAATCAAGATTAATTAAACAAGATCCACAATGACTATATAATTATGAAAAAAAATCAAGAAAAATTATTGTGTAACAATTAAGATCGTACGTTATGTATTCATACATTATTGATTATTTCAATATGTCATTTTCAAGATGTGCGTTACGTGAGTGGATTATGATTAAAAAATTCTTTAAAAAATAAAAAATTAGTCGGTCTAGTCCAGTATACTTTTAGTTTTTTTAGCATTAAGATATATTGAACTTATGTTTCAGTTATTCACAACGTTACACTAGACTAGACAATGGGCTTAAAATAAACTGATTAATTTTATTGATTTAAATTCGTCACACATTAATTTTTTATCCTATTATTAATTTTTTTTATTTCCAACAAACTATCTTTGAGTAATTTTTTTTCCAAAAAGTTTAAGAATCTAGTGGTTAAAAATATACATGTTATGGTGTGCATTAGTTTTATACAATTTGATGAGTTTTATACACATATCAAGATGTCACATCAAAGTTAAAACACTCTCACCAAAAATATACATACAATAAACTCTCACATACTAATAATTTTATTTACATTAAAAGTGCCATAACTTAAAATAAAAAATTCAAAATTTAATATTTAAAATCTAGTAATCAAGATTAATTAAACAAGATCCACCATGACTATATAATTATGAAAAAAAAAAAAGAAAAATTATTGTGTAACATTTAAGGTGGTACGTTATGTGTTCATACATTATTCATAATCTCAATCTGTCATTTTTAGGACGTACGTTACGTGGATGGATTATGATTAAAAAATTCTTTAAAAAATTAAAAATTAGTCGGTCCAATCCCGTATACTTTTAGTTTTTTCGGCATGAAGATATGTTAAACTTTTGTTTCGGTTATTCACAACGTTACACTAGACTAGACAGTGGGTTTAAAATAAATTGATTGATTTTGTTGATTTAAATTCGTCACACATTAATTTTTTATCCAATTATTATTTTATTTTTATTTCCAAAACACTATCTTTGACTAAAATTTTCTCCAAAAAGTATAAGAATGTAATGGCTAAAAATATACATGTTATGGTGTGCATAAGTTTTATACCATTCGATGAATTTTATACACACATCAAGATGTCAGATCAAAGTTAAAACACTCACACCAATAATATACACACAATAAACTCTCACATACTAATAATTTTGTCCACATTAAAAGTGCCATAACTTAAAATAAAAAAATCCAAAATTTAATAAAAATTTAATATTTAAAATATACTAATCACGATTAATTAAACAAGATCTATTATGACTATATAATTATAAAAAAAATCAAGAAAATTTACTATGTAACATTTAAGGTCGTATGTTATTTGTTCATAGATTATTAATCATCTCAATCTGTCATTTTTATGATTACGTTACATGGTTGGATTATGATTAAAAAATTCTTAAAAAAATAAAAAATTAGTCGGTCCAATCCAGTATACTTTTAGTTTTTTCAGCATGAAAATATATTGAACTTACATTTCATTTATTCATAACGTTACACTAGACTAGACAATGACTTTAAAATAGACTAATTAATTTTGTTGATTTAAATTCGCCACACATTAATTATTTATCCTATTATTAAATTTTTTTATTTCACCGTGCCGGATGGCACGGGTATACCCTTGTATGTATATACCGTTGACTTTTTGATTTACCAGAACCCAAATCCAAATTGCCTCCTCCGTATCAGCTCTCGTCAAGTCGGATACCCACATGTACCAAAATCTACGAATATCTTTCCTGTCCATTGTGCACATATTTGGCCTTATTGCATTGAGTAAAGAAAGGGTGGTGTTATTTACACTCCAAAATCTGTCATAAACATAGCCTCCAAAATTTAACTAAAAATATATTTTAACACCTCTTTATTTGTCACAAACACCCTCTTCTATTGTCTGATGTTGGGTGAGTACTTAATAACACACTTTTCTCATGTGAGCCGAGTTTATGTAAGTGCACTCTCCTCTCATTAGGCGGGTTTTATTTGAAAAGCAGTATAGTAATCCATTGCCTGATATTAGGCGAGTTCTTACATACAAACTCTCCCCAAATAGGGCGATTGTACACCCACCTCTCATCGGTGTGTGAGCCTGCGTAGCTTGAGAGATGAATAGAATGATTATGTATGTAGGGCTGTGAGCATGGGACGTGGAGAAAGAGAATTTGTTCTTATTCCTGAACTAGAGAGATAATAAAATAATAAGACATGTAACCAAACATCTTCCTCTCTCTCAACTATCTTCGATGATGTGAACTGCCTACCAACAATGATGGTGTGACATACTCTGCTCTCTATCCTATTCTCTTTGTATCTGCTGCGGGTTATAAGTTTAGTGTTTGTTTTTTGAAAGCCTCAAATCCATGTCCGTGTCAGGTTCCTTAGTTGATGTCAGCCCTCTTCCCAACTAGTTTCCCCAGGCGTTGGAAATCCAGACCAAAAACTATCTCTATGAATTTGAAGCAAAAAATTGAACATATATTAGTGAATCTCTACAAATTTGATGATTTTCATGCTGCTTAGCAAAATATTTAATGTTTTTTGTGGGACTGGTATGCTTGATTTAAAATTTTGAGAACCTAAGTTGGTAAATTTAATGGCTTTTACTTTTAAACTTGCCTCCTCATTAAAACTAGTTTCTGGAACTAAAGCTTATGGTTTCTCTTTTGGTTGCCTACGTAGCCTTTTCATACAACTCATTGGTCATGTTTATGTGAAATATCATAGAACTAGCAAATAACTTTAGCAACTGTGATCTGAGGTGAAGACAGTCCTACGTCCTTGTCCAATCCTGAATTGGAGGCTTCGTTCCCTAATTTCCTTCCCCTACCATTTAGCTCTTTTGCCATCCCTAAAAATATGTAAATATACTTTTTATGATCTCATTTTAGACCAAGTGTTTTAGCTTAAAATTCTCTGCTTATGGTACTTGGCAAGTTGCCATATTGCCTAGCACAAAACCCGAGGAAATATTGGCTTATAAATATTAAGGGGATTAGATAGTTTCAAATGGACATATTATCAATCGTTCATCAGTGTTGTAAAATTTTATTATTTTAGTCTACAGGTGTACCTTTTAAGATTTAGCTCTATGAGGAAATTAATTAAATGCATAATTTCTATATGTTTCCATTTTTCCATCTCGTTCCTTCTTTGTTGCACTTCCCAAACTCCCGGTGTGTAATCTATATTTGGTAGGACAAACTTGACTCTGATTCATAATACCCTTCTTATTGTTTTATGTTTGGAAGTGGATTTTTTCCTCTGAATATAAGTAATCTAGAATGTAAGTTGATAGAGGTAATCTAAAATGTAAGTTGAGCAGAGATTCATATGCAATTGTGTCCGTAGGAAGCTAATTAAACAAATAAAAATCTAAGCCCTCCCCTGCTTTCTCCTTAAAGTGCTATGGTATTGACATGTTGACGAATATAGAGAAAGAGAGATGAGAGAATGAATTGTTGTTTATTGATTGATGATTTTACAAGAGCTTGAGACTCTATATATATACATGAATGAGTGAGGCTGGTGGTGAGGTTGGTGTTATTTGTTGACCATCACTCCATCTAGATGTCCTTGACCATCTAGATGGAGTGATGTATGTGGTGATGTATGCTTCTAATACTCCCCCTCAAGTTGGCACACATATATCAAACATGCCCAACTTGCTAATCAGCTTGGCGAATACTTTCCGTGTCACGGCTTTTGTGAGTATGTCAGCTAACTGATCTTCAGAGCGTACATGAGGAACAGTAATAACTTTATCTTCTAACTTCTCTTTAATGAAGAACCTATCCACTTCAACATGCTTTGTTCTATCATGTTGAACTGGATTGTGTGCGATATCACATGCTACCTTGTTGTCACAATATAGCACCATAGGTTCTTTCAGAGGAAAGCCGAGATCTGTCAGTAGCAGTTTCAACCACAACAATTCTTGAATACCGGCTGCCATTCCTCGATATTCTGCTTCTGCACTTGATCGGGATACTACATTTTGCTTCTTACTCCTCCAAGTGACCAAGTTTCCTCCTACAAATGTAAAATACCCTGATGTAGACCTTCTATCACATATATTTCCTGCCCAATCAGCATCAGTGTATCCTTCAACCTTCAGAAAATCCTTATTTTTTTGGAACAGGATTCCCTTTCCAGGAGATGTTTTGAGATAACTAATAATTCTCATAACTGCTTGCATATGTTTTTCCCCTGGATTATGTAGGAGTTGACTGACAATGCTCAATGCATATGATATATCAGGCCTTGTATGTGCTAGATACATCAATCTTCCCACCAATCGCTGATAGCGCCCTTTATCAACAGGCACTTGATCTGGTTCGACTTCTAACTTCAATCCTTCCTCCATTGGAGTCTCTGACGTTTGGCAAGCGGACATTCCGGTTTCACTTAGTAAATCTAGGGCGTATTTTCTCTGAAAAAGGAAAATGCTCTTTGATGATCTAGACACCTCGATTCCCAGAAAATATTTTAAGTTCCCAAGATCTTTCATCTCAAACTCCTGAGATAAGAGCTTTTTCAAAGCCTGTTGTTCTTGAGGGTCGTTTCCTGTGAGCACCATGTCGTCTACATAGACGATAAGTTCCGTAATCTTCTCATGACTTTTCTTCAAAAATAAGGTATGATCAGAATTACTCTGACTGTACCCAAATTTTCGCATCGATCTCGCGAATCTCCCAAACCAGGCTCTGGGGGATTGTTTTAGTCCGTACAAAGATTTCTTCAACTTGCATACTTTATTCGTATGCTCAACTGTAATCTTATATCCAGGTGGAAACTCCATATATACCTCCTCCTCTAACTCCTCATGTAATGTAAGAAGGCATTTTTTACATCGAACTGTTGTAGAGACCAGCCCAAGTTTGCAGCTAATGAGAGTAACACCCGCACAATATTGATCTTTTCCACAGGCGTAAATGTCTCTAAATAATCAATTCCATGTGTCTGTGTGTAGCCTTTTGCAACCAGCCTCGCTTTGAATCTTTCGATTGTTCCATCTGATTTAAATTTCACAGTGTAGACCCACTTGCAACCCACCTTTCTTTTTCCTGCTGGTAATTCGGTCAATTCCCATGTGTCGTTTTTCAACAAGGACTTCATCTCCTCATCCATTGCTGATTTCCACTTAGGATTACATAAGGCTTCCTGCACACTGTTAGGAATAGATACAGAGGATAATTGATTCACAAAAGATTTGTTTGATGCAGTTAACCGATCATACGACACATAATTACTCATAGGATACTTGGTTTTACTGGTAAAGTCTGGGTCATATGTGGGTTTAGTTACACCTCTATTTATTCGGTTAGGAAGCTGCTTTATAGGAATAAAAGAAGATGATACCTGGGATACCTCAGTTTTAGGGATATTTGAAGTGAACGATTGGTTGTTTGCATTAAGGAACGACGAAGATGGAGATGGCAGAGATGGAGATGGCACATCTTCACTTGAAAAAATTTCTGTTAATTCTGTTGCCGATGGTGAACTTAACATTGGAGTTACCTCTATTGAGCTTATCTCCTCTTCCTCATTGGTTTTTTCAAATAACTGAACTTCCTTATAATGTTCCCCCTAAAGTTCAGTTTGGTGAAAGTACATAGTTTCTTCATAAAACGTCACATCCATGGTGACATACAGTTTTTGTGTGGGAGGATGATAACACCGATACCCCTTCTGAGAAGATGCATATCCTACAAAGACGCATTTGAGAGCCCGAGGTTCAAGCTTATTCCGCTGTTCCTTTGGTAAGTGGACAAATGCAACACACCCAAATACCCGTGGAGGAAGATTTGACACGGTGGGAGCCGAGACAAACTTAGATAAGACTTCAAAGGGTGTACGAAAATCAAGGACAGCTGAAGGGATGCGGTTTACTAAATAGACATCCGAGGAGAGTGCTTCACCCCAGTAGGAGATTGGTGTTTTGGCGCCAATCAATGATGCCCGAACTATTTCCAATAAATGACGGTTTTTGCGTTCGGCAACCCCATTCTGTTGAGGAGTGTAAGCACATGTTGTCTGATGAATAATCCCGTGGAGTTTGAAGTATGCCTGTAACTCGGTACTCATATATTCACCACCATTATCACTTCGGAGAACTTGAATAGTAGCGTTATATTGTGTACTGATCTGTTTATGGAATTCCTGAAACAAACGACTAACTTCACTTTTGGATTTCATGGGACAAACCCATGTCATCCGAGTACAATCATCAATAAACGTGACAAACCATCGTATTCCACTTAAAGAAGAAATGTGAGATGGACCCCATACATCAGAATGAATAATCATAAATGGAACTGAACTTTTACTCAATGATGGTTTAAAGGAAGTACGATGGCTTTTAGCCAATTCACAAATCTCACAATGAAAAACAGATAAATCAACTGTATTAGCTAAACGGGGAAATAGTTTCTTTAAGTAACCAAACGATGCGTGTCCTAACCGACGGTGCCACAACCAAAGTTCATTTGCAGTCTTCTTTTCAGAGGTACTGGTGTGTAAGGCCAAGCAATCTGTGGTTTTCTCCTCCAGGTCCAGGTAGTACAATTGCCCTTTCCTAACGCCACAACCAATTGTCTTCCTTGTTTGAATATCCTTAAAAATACAATGGGAAGGCCAAAAGGTGACAACACAATGTAGGGCATTAGTTATTTGGGCAACTGATAGTGGATTATAATCTAAGGATGGTACTACTAAAACAGAGTTTAGGTTCAGGGTGTTTGATAGGTTAACTGACCCTTTGCCTACTACAGGAACTTGAGCACCATTAGCTGTGGAAACAAATGTCTGAGATGATGGGTTTAATGTAGTAACAATATTTGAATTAGATGTCATATGATCAGTGGCACCCGAATCAATTACCCATGTATTATTCAAAACAGAGACAGAATGTAAAGCCGTACCTGATGTACCTGTGGTGGTAAATAAGCCCGAGGCCTGTTTGTTTCCTCCTTCTGTGTTTTGACCTGGTCGGCGATTGCGAGAGTCCTTCCACCAATCCGGGTAGCCAATGATTTCATAGCAACCCTTTTTTGAGTGTCCCGTAAGTCCACAGACAGAGCACGGAGGGTATTTAAAGGTAAACCCTCGAGAGTCATTTGGTCGGTTACCAGAGCTGAGTCGTTTCTCTGAATTGCGCCAATTTGAATTGGAGGGGGCTTGATTACGGACTGCCAGAGCTGCAGTATCGGTCTCGGTGTTCATTGTTTGTCGTCGAAGAGCTTCTCGACGAACCATGGCATATACTGCTTCTAGTTCTGGAACTGGATCTTTTCGTAAAATCTCACCTCGAATCTGTTCAAGTTCATTATCCAGCCCGGCAAGAAAAATGTGAACTCGTAAGCGCTGAATTGATTTCCTGTACGACTCCTCGTCCTTAGGGCATTCCATAGCTACCTTATCACGGTTGTCCAATTCGCTGAATATCTCCGTCAGCTCCCCATAGAACTTAGATATTGATCTCCCACCTTATTTGGCAGTGAATGCCCGTTGGTTTAAAGAAAACACTTGTAATTCATCTGCTTCGTCATGAAACGCTGTAGAAAGTGATTTCTAGATCTCACGTGACGTAGGAATACGAATGTAACGTTTCATGATTTCTAGTTTCATGGACATTAAGAGCCAGCGTTTTACACGTTGGTTATCAGGGTACCATTTATCATATTCTGGTGTTCCTTCTTTTGAAATTGAGGCTGAACTTTGAATAAAAGAGAATTTTTGTTTTTCTGCGATGTGCATCACCATGAGTTGAGACCATATATCATAGTTGGTTTCATCCAGTAGAATGCCGATATGGAATGAGGAACCCTCAGTTTGAATAATGAGTGGGGAATCCTTTGTGGATGAACCGGTCATGGTTATGGAGTCGTTAACCATTGGAGGAATGAAATACTCAGTAATCTGGATAGAATTTGAAATTTTTGAGGTCATGGTTGTATTCAGAGGGTTGAAAAATGTCAAGAACAAGTTCTGGGGCAAAAAATATAACCCTCAAAAAGTTCAGGGGACAAAATGGAAATATAAAAAATTTCGGGGGTCAATTTGCAAATAAAAATGACGGATTTAAGAATATTCCGTTAAGTACAAACGGCGTTAGGAATATACCGTTAACTGTAATGGCATTAAGGATATACAGTTAAATGTAACGGCAGAAAGCAACAACCGTTACGCTGACGTGGCAGTGACGTGGCGGACACGTGGCGCTGGCGCGTGGCGGTCACGTGGCGCTGACGTGGCAGCTAGGGCTAACGTGGACGACACGTGGTCGTCTTCTTCACTGGGTGGCGCGTGAGACTCACGCGCCTGATGCTGCTTTCTTGAAGTGGCGCGTGTGGGCGCGTGAATAGTCCAAATCAGGTAATTCAAACGCGGTTTGGATCGTATTGTTATGTAGATGAGGATGGTATAATGTTTGGTCTGTTTTGATGTCTTGAATGGATGAACGATGCTTTTGAATTTTCTGGTTGTAAAATTTTTGAGACGGTGTGGGTTCTGGAGGGTCTGTGGGGATGGTGTCAGCTGTTTGGCTGTTTTTAATGTGTCAACATTGCTCTGATACCATGTTGACGAATATAGAGAAAGAGAGATGAGAGAATGAATTGTTGTTTATTGATTGATGATTTTACAAGAGCTTGAGTCTCTATATATATACATGAATGAGTGAGGTTGGTGGTGAGGTTGGTGGTGTGGTTGGTGTTATTTGTTGACCATCACTCCATCTAGATGTCCTTGACCATCTAGATGGAGTGATGTATGTGGTGATGTATGCTTCTAATATGACACACATCAATTGAACAACTTTCATGGCTCAAAAGCTGCAAGGACACAAAACGACAAAAAATGGTTCTATAGAGAGCCTATTTCATGTACATCGGAGGTCTAGGAAGCATTGACTGACAATTTCAAGGAAGAAATTTTCATTGGACCAACAACATATGGTAAGGTGTACCGAGGTGACAATTCAATTTCAAGGAAGAAAATTTCATTGGACCAACATAGGGTAAAGTGTACAGAGGAAAGCTTATGCTTGATTCAATTAGAGCTGAAATAAGAGTTGTGTCAATAAAGATTTGGGATAAATAAAGTGGTTGAGATATGTCATTGATACCTTTTTGTCATAGGTAATTTCTTTTTAATCTTTTTGAAAAATAAAATAAAATTGGCTAATGGTATTATTTATGTTTTAGGAAGAAGTGAAGTTTCTATCTCATATGAATCACTACCCTAACTTGGCAAAGTTGATAGGCTTTTACAGCAATGACTGATGGGGACCCGTGAGCGGTGTTGTTTATGATCTCAATCCATTAGATACTTTGTATAATTACACTTTAAAAAGTATTCATGTTTTGCTTTTTTATGGTTCAAATTGCAACTTTCCTACTTTAAATTTATTGTTTTGCAATTACAACTTAGAACTTCATGTATTCTTTTTTTTATTTTATTTTAATTTTCGTAAAATGTGTAAATAATTAGGGACATTCGAAGTTAAAATTAGCATTAAAAGGGAGGGGGCGAGGGGGTTTGAAAAACATGAAGTTTATCATCTAGAAAGTAGCTAGTGGTGCACGCAGTCTTCTCCCCATGCTGATAAATTTAGTAAAGGCAACTGAATTTTATTTTATTTTTAATTTTTCGATAATTTTTTAGTGAGGGGTTGTTTGTTATTGTTGCTTTTGTTGTTCTTTTTAATTTAAAGCTAGTTAATGTTGATGACTTCTCAAATAAATATTTCTTAGAGCTTAGTTATCGATAGTGTAATATCATACTTAAGGATGATTTAATATTTGCATATACATAGACAATTTTTCTTGAATCCAGAGGTTTAAAGTAGCACTTAAATTTGGGAAGCTCCTTGAATGTCTGCATGATGGCATCGATCATAGGCGATGTCCATACTTTGTCTTTAATATTGATTCAACAAATATTATATATGCTTGATCATGTTGGTTTTGATGTTGCTCATAGACAATTTTTCTTGAATCCAAAGGTTTAAAGTAGCACTTGAATTTGGGAAGCTCCTTGAATGTCTGCATGATGGCATTGATCATAGGCGATGGCCATACTTTGTCTTTAATATTGATTCAACAAATATTATATATGCTTGATCATGTTGGTTTTGATGTTGCTTTTCTTTCTATAAAAACATTATACGTTCCCTTTTGTTTACTGGTATTTTTTTTTGGTTGAGTTTTCTTGCATTCAGTAAGGGTGTGTTTGATAAAAAGGTTGGAAATGATCGGAAGCACTACTATTTTTTTTATGAGAAGTTGGAAAAAGAGACAAGTGATTTGGTGAGATGCCCTATTAATTTTGTGGTTTTTCCAAGGAATTCAATTCTTTGGGTAACGAGTAAGAATTTTTTCCGTGAAAGTAGATGAAAAGTTGGAGAACATCTAACCAAGTCAGCCGTCTCCTTTTCCAATTTTTTATAAAATTTAATCATTTTCCACCTTTTTATCAAACTAATCTGTGTTGTAAAAATTTGAAAATGAATTTAAACACTACTTGTTATGGTGAAGTTGGAAAAATAAAAGATGAGTCAGTTTGCGAGATGTTCTCCACCTTTTCTTATTTTCCTAGGAACAATTTTCTTGGTAACCACCAAAAGAATTTTATTCAGTGGAAAATCAAAAAGTAATAAAACATCTTACCAACTCAGCATTTCTTTTTCCAATCTACCATGAAACTTAGTAGTGTTTTTAAGCATTTTCCAACTTTTATGTCAAACGGACTGCAACTATTCTAAAGGGTAAATGACCAATAAGCACAACGTACTTTACCCCGTTTTTCAGTTATGCCAACGAATTCCATTTCTTATCAAAAGTACCATTAAACTTTTCCCGTTATTTCACTTAGGTCCAAATCGTAACTTCCGTCAATTATTTTTAACGGAATGCTGAGTTGGCACAAAAAATCTGACGTGGCATTAAACTTTTCCATTTCTTATCAAAAGTACCATTAAACTTTTCCCGATATTTCACTTAGGTCCAACTCATTTTCTCTCTCTTCATTTTTTTCATTCCGACGACTCCATTAACTCCGGCCACCACCATTTTTTTTCATCTTCTTCCTTCATGAACTCTAGTTTTCCGGCCACTCCATTAATTCCGGCCACTCCATTAACTCCGGCGACTCCATTTTCATTTTTTCCGGCGATTCCATTTTTCTCCGCCCGCTCCAATTTTTATCTTCTAATATTTTAAACCCATTTCTGGCCACTCCATTAATTCCGGCCACTCCATTAACTCCGGCGACTCCATTTTCATTTTTTCCGGCGACTCCATTTCCGGCGAGTCGTCATCAATTGAGGAGATGGCCGGAATTAATGGAGTGGCCGGAATGAAACCCAAATGAAGAGAGAGAAAATGAGTTGGACCTAAGTGAAATAACGGAAAAAGTTTAATGGTACTTTTGATAAGAAATGGAAAAGTTTAATGCCATGTCAGATTTTTTGTGCCAACTCAGCATTCCGTTAAAAATAATTGACGGAAGTTACGATTTGGACCTAAGTGAAATAACGGAAAAAGTTTAATGGTACTTTTGATAAGAAATGGAATTCGTTGGCATAACTGAAAAACGGGGTAAAGTACGTTGTGCTTATTGGTCATTTACCCTATTCTAAATTAACTTGTTTTCTGTGTAGGCCTACAATCTAATACTGATAGACTTTGGGCTGCTTAGTGGTGGGATTATGGGTGGATCACGTTTTTAACAGCAGTTTAGACATAAGTCATTAGGCTTCTGTTACCCATATTGTGCTGAGAGTGGTATCTCATCTTGTCCCCATCTATGTATGTGTTTGTGAATTTATTTCGTTCCAAAATCAGTGGTTATGAAAAGTCAATATTTACATCATATTGTTCACTTGTGGAATGGGTTTTATGTGATAACATATAATAGGGTGAGGGAATTGATACTTTAATTTACTGCTTTATGTTTTCTTTTCTTAATTGTAAAAAAAAAAATATAGGAATAAGGAGGACATGGAGCGATGTGTTTTCCTATAGTCTGATTTTGCTTGGGTTAATAGCCAAGAGAATTAACTTGAAGGAGGATGTGGTAAAACTCAAGTGCAAAATGTTGGATGAGTGGGCCTACGAAGTGTACAAGCCTCAATACTCGCTTGTGCACACTAGACTAATGGATGACATGGATTACAATGTGGCAGATAGTATCAGGTTGACTAAACTGGCGATGCGTTGTATACAAAAAGATAATGCACAAGGGTGCCCCACAATGAGTCAAGTTGTCAAGCGCCTCAAGAATTTAAGTGCTTTTCAAGTTCTTAGTGAGTATGCACCCAAAGACAAAATGATGAAACTCGGGCACACGTAAGTTAGATATAGAGTTCAATTGATCACCTGTATGCCATATATTTTATTTGTCATTAATATGTGATTTATTATGGTAAAACAACATTGACATGATAAATGGTCCGACTCCTATTCATTACCAAATAAGCAATTTTAGTGGACCCACTAATAGGGACTAAAATAGACTCAGTGATGGGTCATAAATTCATTAGTCATTTTAGCTTGTAAATGTGTGAATCTAACTCCTAACTAATGAATTTGTGTCACTTCACAAAATGAATTGTTTGTTTTTTTAGCTTTTGAATGTTGGACATTGAATTCTCAAGAATTAATGTTGAACAAAACCTCTAAAATTGTGTTTGCTTTTATGTGAAATATTATTTATGTTTGAATTTATTTGGATTTGAATATTGATGCATTGCATTTTTCAAATTAAATCTTACCCTACATTAACACCTTAAATAAAAAGAAAAATAATGCAATGATAATACGATTTGTTACGTCTATGTACTGAAATTTAAGCTAATGGCCTTGTAGCATGGTGGTAAATACTGCCAGACATCTAAGCCCATCTCCACTGGCTTGTCTATGAATGGGTTCTCAATCTTACGTGTCAAGCTGTTTTATACTCGACACGTTTTTGAATTCATAAACACCTTCCAAAAAAGTCTATTTTATAATTCATTGTCTATCTTCACATATGTACATACAAATTCATAAATGCAATAAAAAGATAGAGTAGAGAAGGTCGTGAATTAGAATTTTTTAGTGACACATCATATTCTCATTGTTTATGAAACTTTAGAGATAGGTAAAGAGTCTTATAAATAATGTGAAATGATTACTTTGTCATGTCGTATCTACACTAAAAAACTAAGAACGCGAGCGAAGTGAATTAACCCAGGCATATTATTCTCTGAATTAAGTAAAAACACTTTAATTAATATAACAGAAATAAACCTAAGAGTCTACCAATTTTTATTCAGAAAGTTTGTTTAATCTTGTCTAGCATGCATCAGTAAAAACAATTAATCAATCAAACACAGATAATCCAGATAAGATATAATGAGGTGTCCCTGCAGTGCAGGATTAATCCTTAACAAACAATTTCACTATAATAGTTACAAGGGGTATTCTCGATTAATCAATAACCGACTTAGACGAACAATTCTTGAATCGTTCAAGAACAACTTTAGACATAATGTCTAGTGGAGTACCTTCCTCCTTGAATCTCTTGATTTGGAACACAACATATCACACGCCTCGAACTCCTCCGATCTCTTTGACAGCCTCGCGCTTCAATGATGGGTTCGGGATCTTTGTTCTTGGAGTAGAACAATTGGATTGGCATGGAAGTTTATTCAAAACCCTAGGTGGTGTGATGAGAAAATTACTCTTTGAAATGTATGAATTTTGATAAAAAAAAAGCGTGAATTGATATGAAATCCTAGTAGTTAATTTATAGAGAATAATAAATCCAACTCCTAGTGGAAATAAGAAACATACCAATTTATACAAGATTTTATGATAAAATTCAATGCTCGAAAAATACTAGCTGAACTGGTCCAAGTTACCAAAAGCTAGACTAGTCCACCGCTTGAAAAGCTGTGGAAAAGTAATACTACCTAACCGGTCTAACATGAACCTCTGTACTAGCCCAAATCAGGATTTCGATTCCTTAAGGATTTAAATGCTGGATCGGTTTAACATAAATGATTGTGCCGGTCCGAAAAGTAGGGTAGGAATTGTTTTCTTTCAAAAACATGTTGTAATTTAATTTCAAAATAAAACACATCACCACCTAAGAGAATCAATCAATTTTACCAAGTTTACCACTTTAAACTTTGAATCTCTGGTAACTTTGGTGTTCTTAAAGTCTTCAATTTGACTCAACAACTTACAAGCGAAACAATATTTTTGTTGAAGGAATAAAACTAACATATTCTAGACCTTACATACATTAGGTTCCACAATGGGATATATATAACCCATTGGAGTGTTTTTATCTTTATTTAACTCTACCCTCTGAGAAAAATATTCAGAAGTTATGGAGTGCCATGTGACTATACTCCAAAACCAATAGGCGTAAGCCATATTTATTCTTTATATAAAATTTTTGATCCTTGTATGCAGAATAAATTTTAGCTGGAGGGTAATCCATTAATTGATAATCCTATCTGTAACGTAATAATTGGACCAAAATACAACATTGCGATAGTCCATAGTACTTATATCCTCAATAAACACCGACAAGACAATTATATTGTTGCACTTCAAAGAAAATATAAATAAAAACTGGAGATAATTCAAACTCAAAAATGGGGTATACAAATGGTATCGCTTGTTTGTCCAAAAGCTTTAGCTCAAGTGGCATCAGCCCTCACTGATGTGCCAAGAAATTGGTACATTGTAATCCGCAAATATCTACTTTGGAGACCATATAATATTACATTTGTTGTGTTTTTGGACCCTTTCAAGTGTTTGGAATTAATTCAAGAAGTTTTCGAATAAAGAAAGAAAGTGGCTGTGCGCAACGCTATGTTCAAAAACAATTATAGCACTAATCCGTATGGAATTTGAAGAAAACTCCAGAGATAAAAGTTCTAGATCTCTGAGTTAGCTACGCATTAGAGAAAACCTTGCATCAATCGGAGTTCGAAGTACGAAGTTATGGCCGAAATACAATTAGTGCGCTAGAAAAAGTAATTCCAGCGGGCCAATTAAAATAGCAAGCCCACTTTATTAATCTAGCCATTCTCAGCAGCCCAACGTACAAGCCACCAAAGACTAAAGCCCAAGTTAATTTAATCAAGTCATGTACCAATCCATTAGAGCCCAAGCCCATTAAATAGAGCAGCCAATCAATTATAAAAGAGGAGGCATGGGATACACAGCAGCGGAAGCAATTGAGGGCAAAAATTTGCAGAAGCCTGTCGATGTTTTCCCTTCTTTGCTTTTCTCTTCTTCTACGCGCGTTTATCGAGAGAGATAGCTACAAATATATATTTTTTTTTCCTTATTTTCTCTTCTGCCAAGTATTGTTATTGTTTTCTCCATATTCGTTTCAAATATTTGGATGCTTTTGTGAATCGTTACAATTAATTCAAAATTATTGTTCATTTTGAATAATTTTTTGCGCGTACTCAAGTAAGTATTTTATTTATTTATTTATGTATTCATAAGCTAGGTTATTTTTTAAGATTGGGGATAAGTATATTTGATTGATTCTCTTGCACGTATTCATGCCAATTGACTCTACAAATTTAATGCTTTAATGTTAAAAAAAATCTTCCTATTGAACGCCTATTTTATTTTTATAAAAATAAGATTGAATTCTCATTATTT
>JAKCWG010000082.1:0-142625 GCA_021464415.1 Lonicera japonica
TTTGTGGGGGTAGGGTGAATAAATTATGTGGGGGTGGGGGTGTTAGTGAGATATAAAGGGGGGGTGTTTTTAAAGTGTGATTAATTTATTACTCATGGATAAATTGATAGATTAATTTTTTTACCTTAGAATAAATATGTTAATTGAAGGGAGTGTTTGTGAGATATAAGGGGGGTTGTTTAAATTGGATTTATTCAAAATTAAGTGGGAGGTGTTAGTGAGATAAATAGAGGTTGTAAATAGTCTCACCCTTTTTTAAAGAAAGGATATAGATGGGATGGTGGGATAAAAGATAAGGAAAATATCTACATTTTACCTTTGGATCTCTTTCAATCATTTCTTGGATTTTGAAAATTGTGGTCATTCAATAAATAGCGTAATGAGCTTATAATTGTAATATAGAAGCCATAAAATTTGTATTTACACACATTAAAATATTTTATAACAGTGTAATGTATGATTGGCCATATACGATCAAGTATTATGCACAATTATACATACTCGATCTTATAATATCGAGTATGTTTACAAGGTCTTGGTCATATAAGTCAAGTCATTGTATTTTTTTTATTCCTAACAATAACTTAGCCTTATTATATCAAAATAATATACACATATTCGATACAATACGACTAAATAAATAAGTTGAAGTGTTACTAAATAAAATGATCTATGTAATTAATACTGTCCTATAGATATGTTATTTTATATATTGGTGGTCCGACATGTTATGTTGTAGATTGGTAGGACCACATACCGTAGTTTCCTCAATCAAGTTGCAATGTGTTTGCACAGGTCAATTATGGGACAATAAATGCCACCACCAAGTTGGTGTCTAAAATATATTAAAAAGTGAGTTACAAAGAACTCGTTTTTTTAATTCAGAGCCACGTATGTTTTAAAAATACATATTAAGCATGTTAAGCTTGGATTGGTTGGCGTGTTTGTGCGTATGTGTGGTGAACCACATCTTCCTCCCTCACTCAATAGTACAAAATTTAGATACCTTTAGGCGTCATTTGATTTGGGTATTAAAAAGTAGAATGAAATTATTAATACCATTTTTTATAATCCTTTGTTTGATTCGTACACATGTGTTGGGATTATTAATACGGTACTAATATCACTCTTTGTGGTATAATTTAATACCAAGAGGGAAGTGACATTGTTTATTCAAGATTAAGAAAAAGGAATTATATATTTTCAAAAATGTCACTACCACTACTACTACCACTATATTATATTATTTTAATTAATTTTTTTTTTCTTTATTTTAATTTTTTTTATTTTGTTAGTCCAAAATATAATCCCGTATATGAGTTACAAAATCAAACATGGTATTAACATCAACATGAGATATCCCAGTATTAATACTGCATGAATCAAACAGAGTATTGGTATTAAATTAATACCATGATTAATAGTCCAGTACTATTAATACTGGTATTATTAATCTCACTGACCCTAATACCTGAATCAAACGAGGTCTTAAGGTTTAAATCCAAAAAAGTCGGAGTATGATTATATGAAACTTTGTAAGACTTCACAATTTTCTCACGTGGGACTTAGAAAACACATAAAAATATTTGCTTTGGTTTCCTTTTTTTTCCCCCTTAAATACACCATATCTTCAACATTGAGAAAGAGAAAGAGAAAAGGGAGGAAAAAGAATAGTAGAGATGAATGCATGTTACTAAAATGATAGGGTTAAATAGGCACATGTAAGAGATTAAGATTGAAACTCAACCGTTATAGGACTTAGAAATAGAATGGTCTCTCATTAATAAATATATTTATTGTAAAATATTAATACAATCACACTTAAAACATAATGAATATTCATTTATGGTGTGAAAAGAGAGTTTATAAAAAGCATTAATTATTATTTAATATATAAAAATAAAATTAATAGAAAACTAAATTAATGGTTTTATTGGGAAATAACGTATATTAAAAACAGTCATATTAATGGAAGAAGGAAGACTTTATTTAAAATAAAATAAAAATGTTATTGCACTTTAAATAAACTATGGGTAGTGATAACATATACCCTAAGGAAACATGATAAATACTTAAATATTGAAATAATTAAAACCCAACATGCATTTAATGATACACTGATTTTCATGCAAATAAAATGTGCCCTTAGGGCACATGTTATCACTACCCATAAAAGGGCACATGTTATCACTACCCATAAACTATTTATGAAAGCACTTCTTCAATAATACATATATGTCATGTTATAGATTGTTAGGACCACAAAACGTAGTTTCCCAATCAAGTTGCCGTGTGTTGCATGGTCAATTATGGGTGTCTAAAATGAATTAAAAAAATGAGTTACAAAGAACTTATTTTTTTGTTTAGCGTTTAGGGCCACATTAACGTATGTTCTAAAAATTTATGTTAATACATATGATAAAAATAAAGAAGTCTCAACATATATTATATTAGGCACAAATTTATTTGTATAGTGTTATTTTTTACGGCCATTCTATACTTAACATGTGTGCCTATAATTTAATATAAAGAAATTATAATTCGCTAATTACTTCTCTCTAACACACATAGATCGCTTTCTATATAAGATAATATTTTTTTTCCGAAGGTCAATTATTTCCTTATCAAAAATTTATAATACTTCACCCCTTGTAGATAGTTGCTAGATCTTACTAATCGTTGATGTAACTGATAGGATTCGCTATAATCAAAAACTGCATAGACCATTGACAGAGCTCCAATTATGTCACCGGAACCCACCGGAGGTAGTAGTCGCCGGCAACTGATCGCTGTGGTGCCGCAATAGATGGTAGAGGATGACAGTGATGTGATTTATATAACTAAAGGAAGAATACGTCTAGTAAAGCTGTAAAGGGAAGAGTCTTCTTGTTTAATTTTCGAAAAATAAGGTATACATCCTTCAAATATAATTTTAAAAGTTAAATAAATTTTTGATATTGTAAGAATACTGATACATATCCAATTTAAATGTGGAAAATAGTAACGGAAGAAATGTACCAGAATATTTATTGGTCAGTACTTTAAGGCTTCATTTGATTCGGGTATTAAAAAGTGGGATGTGATTGTTAATACCACTTTTTTTTATAATACCTTGTTTGATTCACACAAATGTGCTGGGATTACTAATACCGGTACTAACTTAATACCACTCTTTGTGGTATAATTTAATACCAGTGGAGACGTGGTATTATTTATCCAAGATTAAGAAAAATGAACCATATATTTTCAAAAATGCCATTATTACTATAATATTTTCAAAAATGGCACTACTACTACTACTACTACTATATTATTATTATTTTTATTTTTAAATTAATTTTTTTTAAACATTTTTTTTAACAAAAAAAAAATTCCTTTTTTAATTTTTTTTTATTTTGTTAGTCCAAAATATAATCCAGTATACGAGTTACAGAATTAAACATGGTATTAACATCAGCATGAGATATCCCAATATTAATACTGCATGAATCAAATAGGGTATTAGTATTAAATTAATACCAGAATTAATAGTCTAATACTATTAATATTGATATTATTAATCTCACTAACTTGAATACCTGAATCAAACGAAGACCCAAATAGACAAAAGTACGATATAAGTCAAACTTTAGTAGACAAAAGTTTTATGAACTCTTCTTGCGGTGGCTTTGCGGAGTGGTGGCTTTTAATCTAATTTAATTTCACCAAACCCGCTGTCTCGTAGTAATGCTAGTGGACAAATTCAAGTGGCTAATTAGGCATCCATGTTCGTCATTGCAATTGGTGCGCAAAAATTAGCGAAAATATTTAATACAATAATTACAATAATATATGTTATTATTTATTATTTAATTTTATTAGTGGGTATTTTTTTAGTCTCAATTACGTGTCATTGATTTTTTGTAATTTAATTGGGTAAGTGATAACATGTCCTAGTATAGCTGTTGTATTAGATATTTTTTTCATCTACACATCAATATTATGCATAAAGCATGATAGAATGACATTAGTAATTAGTAGCTCTGTGAAATTATAAATTTTTTATTTTATTTTAAAATTACAACAAAAATAACGCTTAATATAATTGAGACTTAAAATTATGACCTTAACGTGAAGAATACAAATTACTATCATTTGACTGAATACTATAAAAAGTATATATGTTGTTTTAAAAGTTTATATATACAGTGAGGAATTACTTGGTATTATGAACAAGAAAAGTATCACTGAATGGTATTTAAATCACTTTTAAAATGAAAAAGCTCGTCGAAATCTCCAAATTATTTACAATGTACAAAGGCTTTTCAAAATTCAATTTTGAAACGTCAAAAAATAATTTTATTTTAAGAAATAAAATTTTCCCAATAAGGTTTGTCCAAAAAGACAATATTTTACCCGAACCCAGCCCGGGTTGGTCGACTGGTGGAAAACTATACCATCCATGCCCTCACCCAATAGCATAAAACTTGGATGCCCTTAAGGCCAAAACCAAAAAGCCAAAGTATACTTATATGAAGCCTTGCAAGGCTTCACATTTCCCCTAGATGAGACTTAGGAAACACATAAAAATTCTTGCTTAGCTAGCTTTCCTTTTTCTTTTTCTTTTTTTTTCGTAGCTCCAGCATTGACATAAAGAAAAGGGCGGAAAAAGAAGAGTAGATATTAATGCATGTTACAAAAACAATAGGGTTAAATAGGCACATGTAAGAGATTAAGATTGAAACTCAACTGTTATATGACATAGAAATAGAATAGTCTCTCATTAGTCATTACCATATATTTATTGTAAAATAATAATACAACCACACGTACAACATAATGCATATTCATTTATGGTGTGAAAATAGATTTTTACAAAGAACATTAATTGTTATTTGCTATATAAAAATGAAATTGATGGAAAGTTAAATCAATGGTTTTATTGGGAAAGTATCGTATTGAAAGTGGTCATATTAATGGAAGGGAAGAAGACTTTGTCTACAATGGAAAATGAAAGAATTGTTAATGCGCTTTAAATAAGCTATTAATGGAAGATAGGGACACAGTGAGACACTTCTTTATAATACATGTTAGGGTAATACTTGCGCCCAAGGGCACGTTGTAACAAGAAATAAATAAATTACCATGGTAAAAAAGCTAGAGAATGATTTTTTCAATTGTTAATATGTTCCTAAAATAAGTATTTTAAGATGTATTTCATCATGATGTATACAGCAATATATATTTTAAATGAGGTCATCGCATAAATCAACCGGATACTTCCACTCTAGTATATTATTACACTAGTTGTACATTTATGCTGTTGAGAAAGTGGAGATTATGTTTCTTGTGTGCGTGAAAGGAGAGGTACATATACTCATTTGCTAAGTATACTCATATTTTGCCTCTTCATCTTGAATTAAGAATTTTACTTTGCATTTTACTCATTTTTTTAAAAAAACATTGAAGTAATGTTATTTAGGTTTGTTTGAGTTCTAAAAGTGTGGGGGGGGGGATCTAGTTTATAAGAGAAATGTAAGATAATACGTTTAATTGAAATGTTAACTAAAGTCAATGTAAAGTATTACTGTATATTTAATGTTTGGAATATTAAAATAGTCATTGATACTTTAAATTACAATTTTTTTTTCAGTTGTGTCAAATTAATAGGTTTGCTTGTTTGTTTGTTTTTTTTTTCTTTTACATAATTAATAAAAAAAAATTGATATGTTTGGCAAGTAATTACATTAAAGTTATTGTAATCTCAACAAGTATTAAAATAATAACCAAAACAAAAAAGTATATCCAACTTATAGCTGTCCTAGCTTTAATCCCCTTTTTTTTTGGTTCGGTTCATTTTTTGAGTGGCTTAACCGTAACCCAACCCAAACGTTTTTTGTTCGGTTTGTACGTTTCAGTTTTGATTTTTTTTTTCTTCATTTAGGTATTTTTTGGATCAATTCGATTCGATCCGATCAATTAATTTTCGAATTGGTGAAAACACCACTATTTAATCTTGTGGTCATATCACTCGTGCTCTGTCCTGTCTGGATCTTCTCCTCCTTTTAAAAAGCTTTCAAAATCAAACAATGTTCTATTGTAAAATTTTAAATCTGGAATTTTAAATTCAATTAGAATCAAACAAAATAGATATATTACCAAAACCATATTAAACCAAGACAAAATCATTTGGTTTAAATGACAACAAACTTTGAGTGAAACCATCTCGATCTGGAACAAAAATAAAAAATTATGATCGAGTCGGAGAGATTTTTTATTCTTTGTAATTAAAAAAGAGAAATTTAAACATCCTCATTTTCTAGAAAAAAACAAAAAACGAAAGTTGAGACTAGTATACTTGCAGATAATAATGAAGTTTAGAGAGAGAAAGTGGGCCCTATTTTTTATTTTTTCTTTCAAAGAAAAGATATAGATGGGAGGGTGGGGTAAGAGAAAAGGAAATTATTGATATTACTCAATATCTACCCTTCACCTTTGGACCTCTTTCAATCATTTTTAGCTCTTGGATTTTGAAAATTTTGGCCATTCGATAAAATAGTGTAATGAGCTTATGATTGTAATATAGAATATATAGACAGTTTAGTTATACACATTAAAATATTTTATAACATTTTAATATAAGTTCGGCTATATATGATCGAGTAATATGTATATACTCGATTCTATAACTATAACACTTAGTATGTGTACATGGTCTTAGTTTTTTAGGACAGAATCAGTATATTTTTTTTTTTTTTTTTAACAATAACAAAATTTTATTGCATCGAAAGTAATATACGCATATTTGGTGTAATAGGATTAAATAAATAAGATGAAATGTTACTTAATAAAATAATGTGCATGTAATTAACGCCACCTTATATATATATAGAGTCCATTTCCTATACGGATTACTGTTCACGGATGAACAGTACGGATTGGTCCATTTTGCACGCTTCCCGATGGAATTTTTTGATAAAATTTTGTGGGATATTTTTCATCGTGTCTAGAACATCTTCACCAAATTTCATCAAAAAATTCAACCGGGAAGTGGGTTGACTACGCGATTGAAAAATATTAGTCCAAAAATAGATTTATAAAATCCAATATTTTTCAATCACGTAGTTAACCCACTTCCCGGTTGAATTTTTTGATGAAATTTGGCGGAGATGTTCTAGACACGATGAAGAACATCCCCACAAAATTTCATCAAAAAATTCCATCGAAAAACGTGTCAAATGGACCAATCCGTACTGTTCATCCGTGAACAGTAATCCGCACCTGAAATTTTCCATATATATATATATATATATATGTTATGTTATGGATTGGTGGTCCGACATATATATTATATTATAGATTGGTAGGACCACATAACGTAGTTTCCTCGATCAAGTTGCCATGTGTGTCGCAGCGGTCAATTATGGGGACTTATGACTCTTTTAGTTAAAAATAAATGCCACCATCAAGTTGGTGTCTACAATGAAATTTACAAAAGGACTCATTTTAAAATGTAGGGCCACGTTATTGTGGGTCGTATAAAAGCATATATTAAGGTGATGTTTGGTTGAGATTTTAAAATTTTAAATTTTAAAATTTTTACTGAAAATTTAACTTTATTTTATATTTTCTAAAATTTATTTTACCTTATTTTATTTCTTATAAAATTTTTAAAATACTATAATTTTAAATTCAAAAATAAAAGTTAGATAAAAAAAATATATATTTAAAACCTACTTATCGAAATCTATAAAATAAGAGCTAATATTGTGACTAGTTTTTGAATTTTTTTCATGAATTTTTTTGAATTGATTGAAAAAATCTCCAACAAAAAATTAAATTAACTTTTGAAACGATTTTCACGCTTTCCAAAAACTTATTTAAAAAACATGTTTTAAAATCTCAACCAAACAAGCAGTAAGGGTCTGTTTGGTTGAGTTTTTTGAGTTTGGTTTTTGAAAAGTAAATTTGATTTTTTTGAAGTTTTTTTTTATCCAATTCAAAAAAACTTATAAAAAAAACTCAAAAAACAGTTACAATAGGACTTAGTCAATTACTGAAAATAATTACGAAGCTCTAATTAAGTCGCAGGAACACCGGAAGTGGTGGTGGCCGCCGGCAACTGACTGTGGTGCCGCAACAGATGGTAGAGGTCCAGTGGATGATATTGAAGAGATTATATATATAAATAAAGGAAGAATACATCTAGTACAGATAAGAGTGTCTTCTTGTTTAATTTAAGAAAGAAAATAAGGTATACCTCCTTGAAATATAATTTTAAAAGTAAAATTAATTTTTTTTTATACCGTAAAAATACTAATACAAATATTAATTTAAATGTTGAAATTAATACTAAAAGAAATGTGCCAAAAAATTTATTGGTTAGTACTTTAAATATACCCTACATAATGACTAATGCAATATTGATGCACTGATCTTGCTGATAATTTAATAATTGAAATTGACCATTATCATTAACCAGATTAAGTTACGTCCAACATTTCAAGTGTTATGAATACTTTTATCTCATTAAAAATTACTATATTTTATCTCATTAAAAATTACTTGTGTCTTACTTTTGTTCCCAATGTTTTAATCTCCTCACATAAAACTCAATGTATGCGCATTAATTCTCCAATTTAGTCCAACTATATATACCTGTTAAAATTATTGATCGAAATCACGCATATGCGTAATCTACCTTTTTTCATAAGGGTAAAAGAAATAATTAACCCTCTAAAATTCTAACATGTTTTTTTTTCTTTAATCAGTATGTGTACTCCCAATATATCTTAATTGATAGTAGGCGAATCATCTGACAAGCGGAAAATTTAATGGTTTAATTATCTAAAAAAAAAGGACTAAACTAAAAAAAAAGGTCTAAACATTGGGGTTTTGTGTGAACCAATTAAAATACTGGGACAAAAGTACGATACAAGTCAAACTTTAGCAGACAAAAGTTTTATGAAATTAAAATTCTAATTTAATTTCACCAAACCCTCTGTCTCGCAGTCGTAGTAATCAACATTTATCTGCTACTAGTGGACAAATTAAAGTAGCTAATTAATTAAGTATCCATGAATATTGCAAATGGTGTGCAAAAATTGGCAAAAATGTTTAATACATCAATTACAACAGCGCATGTTATTATTTACCATAATTTATCATTCAAATTGTAAGAAAATGTGCTTTTTTTGTTTCGCTTTAATTACATGTGTCATTAATTTCTTGTAATTTGATTGAGTAAGTGACAATATGTGTTGTAACTGTTGTATTGAATATTTTCTCATCTACACATCAATATTATATATAAAACATGATAGAGTGACATTAGTAATTAGTAGCTCTGTGAAATTATAAAATTAATTTTCATGTTTTAAAAATTACGACAAAAATAACGCTTAATATAATTGAAACTTAAAACTATGACCTTAACCCGAAGAATTTAATACAAATTATTATCACTTGACTGAATACTTTAAAAAGTATATATGTTGTTTTAAAAGTTTATATATACTGTGAAGAATTATTTGGTATCATAAAGAAGACAAGAATGACTGAATGATATTTAAATCACTTTTAAAAAGAAAAAGTTCGTTGAACTCTCCAAATTATTTTCAATGTACAAAGGCTTTTTGATAATTAATATTTCGAACGTTTCTGATTAGCATCATAAACATTGAAAAGTAATTGCATTACTTTTTGATAGTTGATTTATATCAAATTTAAAAAATAGTGTAAAAGTAGAAATTGACAATTTATTTTTATTTACGATGACAACCAAACATATGATAATTTTTTTTAACATATTTCTTAAAAGTAATCAAACACAATTTAAATGTTTTAATTAATCATCTCTATTATCTTCTTTCTTTTTGAAACATAATCATCTCTCTTATCTAAAAAGTGTAAGAACATCCATAATGGATACAATATGTAGGATAAATAAGAGATATTTTTGTTATGAGTGCCCCTACTATAAGTAGGGTAAAACATTATCCCGAAGTATAAGGCCCCGTTTGATAGAAACATGAAAAATAAAAATAAAAACAACTAATTAATTTGGTTGAGAAGATAGAAAATAAGTTGAGGCTCATACTCATTTTTGTGAATATATGTCCTCTATCCTTCTTTATGTTTTGTAAAAAAAATTCTTTACCACCACCTAAGGAATTTTTTTCCATGGAAGAAGTAAAAACATAAGAGTTAATCTCACTACATCCCTTAACTTATTTTTCATCTTCTCACCTAAATTAGTTTTTTTTTTTTTTCCATTTTCAATGTTATTATCAAACGGAGCCTAAGTGTATGAAGTTTAGTCCAACTAAGTTCGCTACCATACGCATTTTTTTTGGCTTGGAGTGTCCAGTGATAACTTGTTTAGCAGCCGGGGTGTTTATCTCTTTTACTTCTACATTCTCTTGCCATTATTTTTTTCTCTCTCTACTATTTTGATCTCGTAAAATGCCACACTATCTATTTTATCTCTCTTTGTACAATGCAACAACATAAATACACCGTACTTATAATACAACTAAGTTGTCATTGTGAATGCTCCACGACATATATATATATATACGCATCGCACTCGCACCATTTTGTCATATATAATGGTAAATAAAATGCTCTCTTTTCATATACCATTCCAATAGTAAAATATTATATTTTCTTTTCAATTTTTCCTTTAGACATTATTAATATATATTTAATTAATCAGATTTTCGCGAAATTAACTCCAGATACATGTCGGATTTGTATCTCCATTCCCATCCGGCCAACCCTATTACACTGGTTCTCCTCAGGACCCGAAAACAAATAGGGAATTTTGCTATCCCCACACAAAAGTTAGAAAAAAAAATTGTTCACGTTGTTTTACTTTCTCTTTTATCATATCTCCAATAAAAATTAATTAAAAATATAACATGGGGAAAAAGAAAAAATCCTTTTTGTTTTTTTCCAACCCTTGCTGCACGAAAACGTTGTTTGCATATATATATATATATGGAAAATTTCGAGTAAGGACCTTAACTTAAGGTCCTTATTTACGGATTTATCCTTTTGGAACGCTTTCCGGTGGAATTTTTTGATGAAATTTGGTGGGGATATTCTTCATCGTGTGTAGAACATCTCCACCAAATTTCAGCAAAAAATTCAACCGGGAAGTGGGTTAACTATAGGATTGAAAAATATGGGTCCATAAATAGATATATATATATATGTCCAATATTTTTTAATCATGTAGTTAACCCACTTTCCGGTTGAATTTTTTGATGAAATTTGGTGAAGATGTTCTACACACGATGAAAAACATCCCACCAAATTTCATCATAAAATTTCATCGAAAAACGTGCCAAAAAAGTAAGTCCGTAAATAAGAACCTTAAGTTAAGGTTCTTATGGAAAATACTCCCTATATATATATATCCTTAGTTAATTAATGAAAGTCGTGTATAATGTGGAGTGCCCATACTATAGGTCCATATTCACGTGGAATAATAATTAATAAATAAATAATAATAAAAGAAAAGCATTTTACATTTTTTCCCCTTATTCTATTATAAAAACATTTTTGTAGTGTATGGCAAAAGTTGTCTTCTTGTATGTGTCAGAGCTTCCGCTGGATAATAAAGGTACGATAAGCGGGGCATATGAATATAATAGTTTTATAGTATAAAAGGATTAAAAAATTAAGTTCAACTAAATTTACTACACAGTAAAATATTTGACGCGAGGCGTCACACACTAACATGTTTTGGGACTTGAGTATTTATCTCTCCTACTTTTCTCACCACTTTTCCGAAAGGACTCCAAAACAATAGAAAATTTTGCTATCTCACACGAAAGTCACTACAAAACATTGTTCACTTTATTTTTACTTTTCTCTTTCATCATATCCATAAAAAAAAAGAAAAAAAGAAAAAAAAAGAAACATGTAAGGATGTGTTTGATAACAACATGGATAAAAAAAATAAAAATAGTTGATTTTTAAAAAAAATTGAAAAATAAGTTGAGACATATGGAGAGATGTTTTCTTAATAGGTTGTAATAATTATGTGTGCATGGTTGTAATAATTATAATAGGAAATTTATCCAACCTTTATAACTAGGACAGGCGTACTAAATGCTGTGAAAACGAGGGCAATTGACTTAATCCTAAATCACAATTATAACTCGAGAAATGTATTTCAGTAATTTTATGAGTATTAGGCAGGCGAAATTTCAACTAGCAATAGGATCAATCAACTGTGTAATCCACATGCAAAATGTATATGTGACTATGAATAAACGATAAAGCAGATGGTATATAAACAGTGAGAGGGTTAATAAAATACACTGGGATGTAATTTGGGTACCAAAATCGGGTCTTTCACGTGAATGGGAAAACTTTATTGATGAAGAGAAATTCGAAACTCAAAAAACAATTTATCCTCTCACCGATTGATGGAAACAAAGCTCCGATTGATCTTACCCTCTCAAATCCTAGCTAAAACCCTCACAAGAAATATCTCTTGTAAGATCCCAACCCTAATTTTCTCTTCCTACACTCTGTTTCAAATACCCTTTACAAACATAATAAAACATATCTATTTATACAAGTAATACGAGTGAGATAATACGAGCTCGCGCCATGTCGCCACTTCGTACCGGTATGACCTTAAACTAGTACGCCACTTGACAAAACCTGCTCAACCTCACGCATAATGGTATGAACAAAACAACAAATATCAACATGCAACATGCCATCACAAGCATTAAACCTCTGTCACTCTACATACTTGTACTACACATAACCTGTGCATACCGATAAGCCCTTCAGTACATAGATGATGAACCAAACACAACAATCTCCACCTTGGCGAGTTAAAGCCAATCTCGATTGTTGTAACCCAGGATAAAACTATGCATCCCCTTGAATATCATCCCAACACCTCCAAGGACGCAACCTTGAACTTCAACACAAAGAAAAATTTAAAAGACTCAGACAATGACTAAACTTCCCCGTAGTAACAGGCTTAGTAAACATGTTTGCTGGATTTTCATCAGTGTTTACCTTCTCTAGGACGACTTAGTCAAGCTCAATCCTATATATACTATGTCGAACCGCACACCAATGTGCTTTTTGCAGATTTGGTATACTTGATTCTTAGCCAAGTATACCGTCATTTGACTATGACATCGAAGAAGAATAAAAACCTTGCTTCAAACCTAACTTAATCACCAAACATTTCAACCACATCACTTGCTTTGATGCCTTCATAAGAACCGTATATTGTGTCTCTATTCAAAAGTTTCTTGGTAATCCATTATTATTGAATAAACCATGCTAATGTCATCTTTTGTTTACTTTATAAGTGAAAAGTGAAAATAACGCAAATTTTTTTTTCAAATTTAACTAATAATGGAGCAAAGATGTGTCAAGAAGCAAAATGGCAATTGTTCTGATGGTTAGTTGAGCTTAAAAGTGATGATTGATCACAGTCCAAGTAGGTGGAAGTCCAAATCCAAGAAGAAATAAATTTGAACTTAACTGCACGAAAAATCGGCTTTTGATAATCTCAACACAGGTTTGTTATTTTGATTATAACGTTGCACTAAAAGTTCAGAATTTTGCCTAGTATATATAGTTGGAAAAAAGATTCAAAGGGTTGCAACTTTTGTGTTTTGATGATCTTCAGATTCTCACATCTTAATGGTCAAAATGGCTCCAAACTTACTGCCTATGCAATTGCAAAAATGTGTACAGAGCCTCTTTCTTGTGGGCCCTCCACTTAGCCCATTTACCAAAGCTTTTGAGCACACTTCAAATCTCACCGTGCAACCCACATTCCATAATTCTTTCTCCCATGTAACTAAGCCCATTTAATTATATAATAACTCATTGGCTCATTAACTTTAAAATTGGGCCTACTACTAATAATCCTAGCCAATAATAGACCACATGCATCCAGTTGGAACCCCTAAACCCCACATACATACAGCCGTAGCCTCCATTTCCCAAAATTCCTAGCAGTGATCCCTCTTTTCTTGTTCCCCCCTCCTCTAAATTAATTTCTTTTCTAAACCTTCCATATTTTTCTTTCAACCCTC
The DNA here is from genome assembly GCA_021464415.1 of Lonicera japonica. Lineage (NCBI taxonomy): Eukaryota > Viridiplantae > Streptophyta > Magnoliopsida > Dipsacales > Caprifoliaceae > Lonicera > Lonicera japonica. The sequence continues at coordinate 14,067 of JAKCWG010000082.1, forward strand.
ACCTATAAATAATGGTCCTTATTACCCATTCTAAACATACAATTACAAAGAGAGAAATAAACTTGTCAAGAGATAAAGAGAATGAATCACGCACACGACCACTAAAAGAATCATTCAACCTGAGTTATAGCTTTCAAGGAGAATTTTGTATACTGCAATTTTATTTATTACTTTGTAATTCCGTCTTTGTAGATTATTATTATTATTAATATTTAATTCTTGAGTTATAGCTTTCAAGGAGCATTTTATTTACTGTAATTTTATTTATTATTTTGTAATCCTCTCTTTGTAGATTATTATTATTAATACTTAATTGAGTAATGAAATTTTATTAATATATTTCTTGTGTTCAATATTTTTGATGGAATGCTAATATTTTTTCGATGGGAGCGATGAAGCCCCCAATCATTAATTTAACTTATACTTATTGTATGCAGTACCCATGCGCTTAATTTAATAATAAAAAAAAATTTTTATCGACTTCCAAAGGAGGCAGTCTCATTTAGTGTTATTATTGACTTGATAAACAAACTACACACCATAGAATTTCATTAAATTGATTTTAATCACTAAATTCTCTTCTAAAATTTTAATTGTTAATATGGATAGGTGTTGGACATTTGTGTTTTCCGTAAGTATCGATTTATTGGAAGATTACTTTAATCAATTTTATTATTTTTATGAAAGAAGAAAATAGAATTTTCATAAGATTTAAAAGATAAAAATTTGTTTTAAAATTATATCTTGAAATTACTAGTTTACTTGAATACTAATATCACGTTACACACCATAGGTGACTGTGACTGTTTTAAGTAAATTAGAATTTATATTTTATATTGGGTACATACATGTGGTAATGTAAATAGTTAAATCTATTTATAGTTAATTTCTCTTGTAAATTCATAATCAAGAATTCTTTAATTTAATTTTAATTAAAAGAAAAAAAAGGAGTTTTCAAAATCAAAATTGTTTTTAATTTGGCAATCCCATGTTTTTTTCTATAATCTTCAAAATCCTTACCCCGAGATTTGAATTGACCCTTTATTTTATACTGTACTATGCTTAATTAGATTTTTTTTTCAAATAATGATTTTTGTGTGTAGTCTTGATATGACTAGAGACGTGCAACAATAGATTTTCATAAAATTGATTCATTTGCCAAAGTAAACACATAACTAGAGGTAGACATTCTTTTGTCATGATCGCTTAGATATTTAGAGTGGACGAAGCCCACAACACAATTAGGCCCTATCTTTCCGCTCAAACACAATACCCATGGAGTTGGTACCCTGCAAAAACCGTAGAACCCATTTCACAACTTTTTAATGCTCTTTAGTTGAATTCCACATGTATCTATTAACCATTCCAACCGCATGAGCTAACTTTGGCCTTGTATAAACCATGGCACACATAAGACAGCGCACCATACTAGCATGCAGTGTTGTCAACATCTCAGTGGAATCATCAAGTGAGGAAGTACACTTAGACACAGGAGTGTTTTCGGTTTCAGTCGGGTTGGGAATCGGAGTACCCCAAACTCAAAGCAAATGCAAAAGTTCGGTTCGATTTTGGTTTAGAAATCTTGTAAACCCAAACTTGAACCAAATATTTCGGTTCAGTTTCGGTTTGGTTTTATTCGGTTTTTACCTATATATTTTTTAAATAATTTTAATAGAAAAAATAATGGCATAAATTCATAAAACACTTAATAGTGGATGAAAGTAGAATTATAATTGGAAAGAATGTTACCCCCTCTTTGACTATATATATCTGAACACTTAAAAAGTCCCCAAGTTTTTTATTACATTAATAAATACATAAACTGAAACATAAACCATGAAAAAATACAAGCAATCAAATACATTGGAGATGTCAAGATGAAGACATAACATTGGGAAGGAGAAACACCAAGAAATCAACTAATTAATAGATAAGCAAGTAAGAGACATAACATTCTCCTTGAATCAAACGAAATAAACTATTTTTTTTAACAAGACCTTGAATATCAATAGAGACACCGTTGCTTCATTGTTAGATTTGTCCTTATTCTTTAAATTCTCCTTCTATAACACCATATATTCACATTGATATATATATATATATATATATATCAGTATGTGATAAAAAAATCTTAGCATTGTGTAATTAATTCAATAATAAGAGCACGCATTAATAACTTTTTTTTTAGGATTATCACAATATATAATTAATAAGGAACATATTCTTATAAAATGCCATTTTTTTTTGTATTATAGTACAATTAATGTGTGCCCTCAGAGTATAAATTAACATTTTCTTATTTTCTTATACTTAATTTGGTTCGGTCGATTTTCGAATTGGCCTTAACATCCCTACTTAGACAAAGCAAAATGAGAAGCTAACGGAGTAGAAACCTGCTTCGCACTAGACATATTGAATTTCTCAGGAACATGGGAAATATACTTATTTTATGAAAGCCACATGTTATCATTTTCCCTATCTGTCCAAATCTTCATATTATAAACACCCCATTTTACGACCACTGCAAGAACCCTAAAACTCCCATAGAGTTCAGATCAAGTCCAAAATTCACCAGCATGCTAGAACACGCACATGAAGGGTTTGCAGTATGACAAACTGCCTTATTATTTGGGTTTGTCATACGACAAACCCTCAAATCACAAGCCAACCACCCTCTAAGACATCAGTTTGTTGGAGGCTCACCTAGGACAGTTTGCATATGACAAACTGCCCTACTATTGTGGAATGTTGTCGTACAACATTTCCCTTATTGTTCAAGAATGTCGCACGACATTCTCCCTAGGTACTATAAATACCACTACTTGATTAAAGACATAAAATTTACTCTATAATTTCATATCTCTTTCATACTTTTTGATTTCAATAATCATTAAAAAGCCCTTCAATAATATTATCCAATTTGCTTCTGGGGCAGCCTGCCGTCTATGACATTGAAACCAATAAAGGAATCAGCCAGATGGATCTGATCATTAAATACCTCAAAGATGGAATCCTACCAACTGATAGTAACGAAGCTTATAATGTCTAAGCACCTACAATCTAGCAAGTATTGGTTTCTCTAGATCAGAAGCTCTATAAGAGGTCGTTTTCTGGTCCTTATTTGAGATGCATTCACCTCAAGTTAGTTTAAAATGTTTTGCATTAATTACATGAAGGCAGCTACGGTAGTTATATTGGGGGTCGATCACTAGCTCATCAAGCACAAAGCTAAAGCTACTGCTGGCCATACGTGCAAAGTGATGCTCCGGCCTATGTCAAAAAATGTGACAGATGCAGAAGCACTTACTGATCATCCGTTAACCTGCCAGTAAAATGCATCTAATCATAAGTCCTTGGTATTTCGATATATAGGGCTAGGACATCATGGGCCCATTTCTTTGGGGATCATGATCAAGAAGATCCCTCATGCATGGTTAACACATACTATTTTACTAAGTGGGTTAAAGTTGTCGACACATATGACTCATCAGCATATAAGTAGCATAACATGCATAAGATTTTGAAATAAAATAAACACTAGTACAAGCATACACAGTTTCAGCGCATACATGCATAAATATGTTGTAACTGACTAGTATTGGGCTCTTTAGAAAGCATACCCATTAGTCGTGTCAGACCTTACACTACGTGAGGAGGGGAATTAGGCGACGTATTACCTACGTCTCCTAAAATATGTTTTTCTGTCGCCTTATTTTAGGCGACGTAAACTACGTCGCCTAGGTTTTGGTCGCCCCAGGTATTAGGCGACAGATGTTTTTTACTCCGTCGTCGTAGTTGATACTTAGGCCACGATGATGTTATCGTCCGTCGTAAGAGAATGTACTCCTAGGCCACGTATATTTTTTTCTTCCGTCGTAGAATTTTTTATGTTAGGCCACGTATTTGTTATCCTCCGTCGTACAACGTTCAATAGTAGGCGACGTATCCTTTTATCCTCTGTTGTAGAAAAGAAACATTTAGGCAACATAGGTGTTATGATCCGTCGCATAAGTTGGACACCTGTGCGACCTTCGAGTTATCGTACGTCTGCTAAGTAAGAATTTTAGGACACGGATATTTTCCTTCGTCGTCTAAAATGTAAATCTAGGCGACGTTGGTATTTTTACTCGGTCTCCTAAGTGGTACTCTAGGCCACCTGGTTATTATCCTCGGTCTCATAAGATGTATACTAAGCCACCTGGTTATTACTGGGCATCTGGATTACTGGGGCCAGTAATCGAAGATTATGGGCATCAAAATTACTGGGTCCAGTAATCCAAGATTATGGGCATCAAAATTACTGGGTCCAGTAATCCAAATTTATGTGCATCTTGATTACTGGGTCCAGTAATCCAAATTTATGTGCATCTTGATTACTGGGGCCAGTAGTAATCTAGATTAATCATAGCTTTTGTGTGCAGCCGCACCTACGCATATATATACAGCCACACCTGCAATAGTCAATAACAAATTCGACCTACCCAATTTATCATTGAATAAATATATGTCTAATAAACTATCAATGTCTAATAAACTATCAAAATTTTATTCAATTCCATTCAATAAATAATGTTCAAAGAGAAATTGTTCTAACATTAAATAAAACGTATGGGGGAGGAACCATCCGAGGGAGGAATTGACAGTTGAATCCCGGCCGCTCTGATCACATACTCTATTTGAGCTTGCAACTTGCGCTCAAAATCTACCCTCTCCCTCTCTCGCTCGGCCCTTTCCCTCTGAAGCTGCTCGTGTATCGCAACTTGATTTGCCCTAAGCTAGGCAACCTCATCCACAAGCTCCATAGATGTGTCGCTATCCGTCTACGATGATGGGCCTTTCTTCCGTGGCAGCTTTGCGGAGCCACTCCCTAAGCCCCTCACCCTCGTCCCTCTCGAAGGACCCACTGCTCTCTCAAGGACAGAGACCTGGGTCTCGTAAGAGAGGACCAGGGCCGGGGCGCTGGCCGGCGAAGTACCGTCCGACGCTTCATCGATCGGAGGCAGATCGGCCATCATCTTCTCCAACTCAGCAGTCCTCGCGGACTGAACGGCTGCCTGCAAATAACAATAAGTGTTGCATAAAAAATAATGCTTGTACTAACTAAATAATAATACTGTGAAAAAAATAATTAAAGTAGTGTATAAAAAAGATTTACCACGTGGTCCGGGTCATACTTCTTGTACACCTCGACATAAGTAGTGAGGTGAGGCGCCTGGTCTCCCTTCTGCTTCAGGTCATGAGCCCAGAGGACAAAGGCCTAGGCCCCCGCTGTGGGCTTTCTTATTCTCGGAGGCCCGGATTTGGGTCATCTGCGTGCCCAATTCCTGTAAAAACAGTTGTATTTATTTACGCATTTATAAACATATAAATTAAATGAAACAACAAAAAAAATAAGATAAATGAAAAAATAACCTGAAAATCCTCGGCCTTGAAGTGGTTGCATAACCACTGCCACTGGTCCGAACGATGAACGAACTCCATTGGAATGGGAGAATCGCCCAGCGCCTGCCAGTTCTTGTGGATCTTGTACTTCCAATCTTTGAAGCGATCCGCAGCCTTCTTTTGTATCCACGTGACGAGTGCCTTATCAGCAGGATCGATGTCATAACTCTCCTACAAACCAAACAGGAACTCGGGAAGAAACATTAGTACAAATAAAAATAAAATTTAGTAAGGCAAAAAAAAATAAGTTAACTAAAATAAGAAAAAAAGTACTTACCAACAGGTAGTCGAAGAGCATTGTTCGTTCCGATAAAGGCATTTCCCCAAATGTCGGGTACAACATTGGCACTCGGTCTTTTAAGAATGCCGACAGGTCACTGACGAGTCGGGAACGAACCTCCTTTGGCGGCCCAGAAACTGCAGGGTCGTATGTCACACGGGACTTCCCCGACGTACGGACGATTGCCGCCGTCTTCTTCCCGGTGACGACTCCTCTCTTTTTGTTATAAGAGGAGGCCTGCGTACGGGGAGGCTGGCACCGGTGTTGCTGCCGGTGGTTGAATTTGTAGACGGGATAGGGAGCACCAGCAACAACGCCGGTGAGTGAGATAGCTGGGCAGAGGGCTGCTCGGTGGATGGCTGGGCAGAGGGCTGGGCGGCAGAAGGCTGGGAGGAGGGCTGCTCGGTGGAGCGCTGGTCGGAGGGCTGGGAGGCCACGCACAACAAGGCCTGCTGCAGCTCATCGTACTGCACCTCTGGGCGCAACTTCTTCCTGGTCGGATACGCTCTCGGAGGCATCCCTGACTTGAATCTTAAATTTCAATTTCAGTTTCAAATTTAGTTTCAATATCAGTTTTGCCCTAATTGAGTTGAATTGAATTGAATTGAAATTGAAGTTTAGGGTTTCAATTTCACAACAATTTCAGTTTCAATTTATGTTTTGCCCAAAAGGCTGTTTCAATTATTATTCCTTTTAGTTATGTGTTTGGGTTTGGATGATTCACCGGAATAGGAAACTTAAAACAAAACAAACACACATACATTACTGGCACTGGTAATCCATTACTGGGTCTAGTAATCAAATTTACTGGGGCCAGTAATCCATTACGCGGTCAATATTGCTCTGAGAATTTGGGGGAAAATGGAGCACAATTAACAAATTTGGATTGGTGTTTGGACCAATTCATACAGCCGAATAAACCATAACACAATTGTGGTCCACATAGAACAAAGGGTATGAAATCACAATTCGATTTAACTGAACTAAACTACCAACTGCTTGAATATGAACCTACTGACCTGTTAATATGAAGGTTCATATTATGAGGCTATTATACAACAAATTAAGACAAATAGTGATCGAAGCTCATACATGACAAAAATATAAGCAAACAGGATAATATCTCGTGTTCATGCTTAACATAGATGAAAAATATATGTATATAATTGTGGCAATAGAGTTATTTAATTTATTGTGTAGGTCGGAAAATACCCTAGAGGGGGGGTGAATAGGGTTTTTAAAACTTAATGGGATTTTTAAAATCAATTTAAAAATGTTTGATGTCTATATCAATCAACCAACCAATAAACAAAGATAAATCCAATCACAAGAAACAAATAACACAATATAAGAGATAAAGAGATAGAAAGATTGAACCGATCAAAGTCAAAGACTTTTTGTCCACACGGTTCGGCGTGTTAGCCCCTACTCCGCGCTCGGTTAGTACCCCGAGAAATTCCACTAATTCCAATCTTCTTCCGGGTGAAGATAAAACCACTACAAGTGTTGTTGTCTCACTACACTCTTTACAAGTATTGATATTCTCTCAATACTCACACAAGAAAACTCTCTTGCTATCTTAAGAGATAAACCTCTCTTAATGTTTGAAAGAAATGATTTGGTGACTAACACCAATGTACAATAGCTCTATAGTGTATGAAGATTACAACTTAAGCTCACACTAAGAGATGTCAACTTTGATCAATAGAATATAGCTCAAAATAAGAATGATTGATCAAAAGAATTGTTCTTGAATCTTTAAGAATGAATGTAGATGAAGAGAATAGTGTAAGAATGATTCAAGTGTGTTTAAATAAGTCTTAGAAGGTGTATATATAGTCTAAGACAACATATGGCCGTTTGGAGGGAGTTGGTAAGAGTTTGGTGCCAAAAATGGTAAAAAATCAGAACTCCAACGGCTAGTTTCTGGGCCATCAGTCGACTGAGCAGTGCTCCTTAGTCGACTGAGAAAGCCTCAGTCGACTGAGCCTCTTTGCTTAGTCGACTGATGGGCTCTGTCCATCAGGCCAAAAATCCAAATTTTGTATATTTGCATTTAAGCTCTAAAACCAATTTTAATGCTTGGTAAAGGTAGAATATAGGTTCCTAAGACACCTATTTTTGTTAGAGCAACAATAAGATCTTTTAGAATCAAAAATGAATTAATTTCAAAAACGGTTTTTCCTTAAGAGAGGGTTTTTGAAAGGATTTTAATTCAACCTTTGTTTTGATCAATCTTATGAAAAGGAATATTCTATGAGCTTATTATAATGATCAAATCGAAACCTTTACAAGGAAAACTAAAGCACTCACTCACATAAACAATAAGGAGTCTTTGAGAGCTTTGTTTGTATTGCTACGTTTCTTTTCTTCCTTGGCTTCATTGTACTTCAAAGAGATCTCATGGAAGTTGTGTGAGGTGAGTGGCATGGATTGCAATACTTTGTAGATGAATGACCTTGAATCCGGATTTTCGGTTAAGTCCACATATGATCAATTTGTTGTGGCTATAACTTAAAACACCAACTAAGTTAAATTACACATGATTAACTTTATTGTTATTATCAAAACAAGATTAGTGACTTTCAAGTCAACAATCTCCCCCTTTTTGATGATGACAATAAATTAATGTGTGTTTGCGATTAGGATCATTAGTTGAGTTTTCTAACAGGAAAACTCCCCCTCAAACTATGCATATAAAAATTATAATAAGCATGCATAACAACAAATCAAACCAATGCAAGATTATAATAGAAACTTAAAACTTTAACTAATTTCAAATAAAATACTAGAGTTAAACCATATGAAAAGAAAGGCATAGTACTTAAGTTCATAGAGTAACCAATAATAAAACTTAGAAGTTTCATAAAAGAGAAATAAGCATACTAGCATACTAGAGTGTTTACCAAACACTTATTATTTTATCCCCCTTTGTCATGATCAAAAAGAGGAGAAGAGAAAAGATCACTCGTCGGGACCTTCTTGTGGCCATTGACCCCATCCTTGATTCGCATTCCACGGGTTCCATGGTGGAAAGACATAGTCGGGGTGGTAGTGGAGGAATGCGGCTTCATGTGCTCTTTGCCTCTCCTCAATTCGGTTGAACCTATTATCCATGGTCACCGATAGATTTTGAATGGCTTGCAAGATTGCTTCATTTGGATGTGGCGTGTGAATGCCTTGTTGAGAGCTAGTAGGAGCTTGAGTGGAAGGGCCTTGCGGTGGTATGTCTTGTTCCATGGGCTCGGGTTGAGCTAAGTTTACATCATCATCACTATCCCCGTCCTCATCAATGTCAAGGGGATCATTTGAGACCCATTCTCCGTTTTCAATGTGATACGCCATTTGACGAATGTTCTTGGTGCTATATGTTTCCTCATTTGTTGGGACAATGATTTCCGTTTCATTTTCAAGAGGAATGTCATAAAATTGGAATAATCTAGTTAGTGCCATAGCATAAACCAATCCTTGTTTCCTCCTATTGGTGATACTAAGAAGATGATTAAACATAAGATCGGCATAGTCAAGCTTGTGCCCCATAGCAATCGCCCATACTAAGAAAACGTCCAAGGCATTGACGGAAGCCCTACTACCTCGTCTTGGAACAATGGAATACCCGATTATGGAATGGATAAGGCGGTTTTGCAAAGTAAGCATAGAGGCCTTGATTTCAAGTCCCACGCCAGAGTTTTGAAATCGATGACGGCGCTTAAGGATGGTAGATAATGCCGCGGATTTCTCAAAGCCAAATAGATTCCCAAAGTTTGACGGTACGTCCGTCACATTTTCCGTCGGAAAGCCAAATATTCGACTAAGATCAGATTTGGTGAAACTGACCATACGTCCATTGACAAGTGAGCTAAGTCGTAGTTTGTTGGCTCGGCCGGAATCAAGTGTGGGGTGATGAAGATTAGCATAAAATAAACGAACAAGACGTGGATAGACATTTTCACGAATGGTAAGAAAATTTATGATGCCTTGTCTACGAAAAAGACCAGTGATGTTAAGACCATATGAAGAAAATACTTCAATATTGAATTGTTTACCTTCAACAATAGTACGAACGGAATAGTCGGAGTTGAAGTTTTCTTGAGCTTCGTCGGAGATGAATAATGGTTGTTGAGGAATTGAGGCAGGAGTGGGTGAAGAAGTTCCCACTTGTGGTACAGATTTTCGTGGTCGACGAGGGCGGGTTTGTTGAGACATGGCTAGAGTGTATGGTAGAAGAATTTAGGTTTTAAAGAAGGTTAGGGTTTGAGAAGAAATTTGAGATTTTTGGTTTTAAAGGCTTGATTGTATAAAAAAATAGTTGGAAATAAGATATATAGATGAATTGTGAAGGATTGGTAGAGAGAAAAAAATTGGTTTTTGATTGAAGAAGAATAATGGAGGCTAGGGTTAGGGTTGAGAAGGTATGAGATGGGTTTGATGGATTTGATATGAAATAGGTGTGATTTGTAATAGATTTGATGTGAAACAATGAAGATTGATGGTTTAGAATGAGTTTTGGTGATGATTTTAGAGATATATGAAGGTGTTGGGTGTGTATGGAGAGAGAGGGCTCGAAATAGATGGGGAGAAGAATGAATAAAAAACAGGGGAAAGCAGAGAATAAAATGTCAGCTCTCAGCCACTCATCAGTCGACTGATGAAGCCCCTTCAGTCGACTGATGGATGCTTAGTCGACTGATGAAATCCCTTAGTCGACTGAGTCACTCAGTTTAGCCCATATCAGTTTGTTCTTGCTCCGAAAAGGATTTTGCTTGTTATTCCATCATCAATTAGCATACTATAGCTGCAAAGATACTTGTTAATTGTCATAATAACATGTAAGATTAATTCAAGACAAATACAACACTAGAATTATGAAAAAATTAGCACAACAAAAGAATGTGTGCTCAAGAATAAGCACTATATTTACTTTTTATGAACTTTTTGGAATAAACTAGATGTCACAAGCTCTAGTCATACCGAGTTCACGTCGAATAGTGCAAAAGCGATCATCGGGAAGTGGTTTAGTGAAAATATCCGCAAATTGCGATTCGGTGCCAACGAATTCAATATCAACATCACCTTTTTGCACATGATCACGAATAAAATGATATCTTATCTCAATGTGCTTAGTACGTGAATGTTGTATAGGGTTCTTGGTCAAGCTAATAGCACTTGTGTTGTCACACTTAATGGGAATGTGGCTAAGACTTAATCCGAAGTCTTCTAGTTGTTGTTTAATGTATAAGGTTTGAGCACAACAACTTCCGGCCGCCACATATTCGGCTTCGGCCGTTGAAAGGGCCACCGAGTTTTGTTTCTTACTTGACCAAGATACTAGTGCGTGTCCTAGGAAATGACAAGTGCCACTAGTGCTTTTCCTATCGATTTTGCAACCGGCAAAATCCGCATCGGAATAACTAATCAAGTCAAATGAGTTCTCTCTTGGGTACCACAAACCCAAGGAGCTAGTACCGGATAGATAACGGAAAATCCGTTTTACGGCAAGTAAATGTGACTCTTTGGGATCCGCTTGGAATCGTGCACAAAGACATACACTAAACATAATATCCGGCCTAGAGGCCGTCAAATATAATAAACTACCGATCATACCTCGATATTTCTTGATGTCTACGGTTTTACCGATTTCGTCTTTGTCGAGCTTCAATGTTGAACTCATAGGAGTGCTCATGGATTTGGCACCTTCCATGTCGAATTTCTTCAATAGCTCCTTCACATACTTCTCTTGATTGATGAAGATGCCTTCTTTGCATTGCTTCACTTGTAATCCAAGGAAGTAATTCAATTCACCCATCATGCTCATTTCGAATTCTTTTTGCATACATGAGGAAAAGTCCTTGCAAAGATTTTCGTTAGTAGAACCAAATATAATATCATCAACATAGATTTGTACAAGTAGCATGTCATTGTCATGATTTTTGATAAATAAGGTAGTATCAATTTTACCTCTAACAAAACCATTGTTAATCAAAAATGAACTAAGTCTATCATACCATGCTCTAGGTGCTTGTTTTAAACCATACAATGCTTTCGATAATTTAAACACGTAGTCCGGATAAACATGATTTTCAAAACCGGGAGGTTGTTTCACATAAACTTCCTCATCGATAAAACCATTTAAGAAAGCACTTTTCACATCCATTTGATATAGTTTGAAATTCTTAAAACATGAATAAGCAAGTAACATGCGAATAGCTTCTAGACGTGCTACGGGTGCATATGTTTCTTCATAATCAATGCCCTCCTCTTGATTGTATCCTTGGGCAACAAGTCTAGCTTTATTTCTAACTATTACACCACTTTCATCCTTTTTGTTACGAAATACCCATTTAGTACCAATAATAGTATGATCACTAGGTTTGGGAACAAGTGTCCACACTTTGTTTCTCTCAAATTGATTGAGCTCCTCTTGCATAGCCATCATCCAAGATTCATCTTGTTCGGCTTCAATAATGTTTTTAGGCTCATATTGAGAAACAAATGCCACGTTATTGCATACATTTCTTAAGGAAGATCTAGTCATAACTTTACTAGATGGCTCTCCAAGAATTTGATCAATAGGGTGGTTGGACACAAATTTCCAACTCCTAGGCAACTCATTCGAGTCTTGCTCGGTTTTGTTTTCTAACTCCTTAGAAGGAGCTTGAGCACTCGATGGTTCTTCCTTAGATGTATCATTGATTTGAATATCCGAAATCTTTTGGACAATCTCAACATCATCATCGGAATGTACTTTGGGTGAGAAAGGATTTGACTCATCAAATACAACATGCATAGACTCTTGGACTACCAAACTTTTCTTGTTATAAACTCTATATGCTTTACTATTAGTGGCATACCCAAGAAAAATTCCTTCATCGGATTTAGCATCAAATTTGCCTAGGTGATCACGATCATTCAAAATAAAACATTTGCAACCAAAAACTTTAAAATAAGCAATATTTGGTTTCTTGTCATTCCATAACTCATAAGGTGTCTTATCTAACTTTTTACGAATAATAGTACGATTAATCACATAGCATGCGGTGTTAACGGCTTCCGCCCACAAATACTCCGGTAAAGAATGTTCATTAAGCATAGTCCTAGACATCTCTTGAAGAGATCTATTTTTCCTCTCAACAACACCATTTTGTTGAGGAGTTCTAGGTGCCGAAAAATTATGATCAATACCATGCTCATCACAAAAGTTCTCAATATCAACATTGTCAAATTCTCTACCTCTATCACTACGAACATGCACAATAGAGACGCCTTTTTCATTTTGAACTTTTCTACAAAATTTAGCAAAAACATGTGGGGTTTCACTTTTGTGGGTGAGAAAGAACACCCAAGTGAGTCTAGTATAATCATCAACAATAACAAACGTGTATAACTTGCCACCTAGACTAGCAACCGAAATAGGACCAAACAAATCAAGATGCAACATATCAAGTGGTCTAGATGTAGTAATATCCCTTTTAGACTTGAAAGAAGATTTGTGTTGTTTACCAAGTTGACATGCATCACAAATTTTATCCTTAACAAATTTGGTTTTAGGCAATCCTTTAACAAGCTCTTTCTTAGACAAAGCATGAATTAAATCCATATTAGCATGTCCTAGTCTCCTATGCCACAACCAAGATACATCATTTATAGCGGATAAGCATTTAACATTTTGTTGAGATAAATCATCAAGCTCAAGAGTATACACATTGTTAGTTCTATATGCAACAAGTAAAATGGAATCATCACTAACATTCTTAACAATGCAACGATCGGATTTAAAAATAACTTCATAGCCCTTATCACATAATTGGCTAATGCTAAGTAAATTATGCTTCAAACCATCAACTAATAGAACATTATCAATGCAAGTAGAATGCTTACCAACCTTACCTATACCGATGATTTTGCCCTTGGCGTTGTCCCCGAAAGTCACATTCCCTCCTCGCTTGGGAATTAGACTTAAGAAGTTGTTCTTGTCTCCCGTCATGTGTTTTGAGCAACCACTATCCAAGAACCACTTGGTTTTGCTACCCTTGGCTTTCAAGCATACCTACACCATGACTTTAAGTAACTTCTCCTTTGGTACCCAAAATGTGTTGGGTCCCTTTGGGTTAGCAAACATAATGGTTCCTTTTGGAACCCAAGCAAGCTTCCTCTTAGGGAAACCTTCATTTCGATAGAAACAATGATTCACATAATGAGTATTTCTACCACAATATGAGCAAATATGAGTGGGATCATGAGGTGTATATGTTTTAAAAAAGTTTTTGTAATCCTTTTGGTTGTCAATTTGGTTGTAGCCCAATCCGGCTTTGTCAAATACACACCTTTGCATTCCTAATAGTTTATCCAAATTATCCCTACCATTGGTGAATTTGGCTAAGCTATTGGTTAGATCATCCACTTGATCTTTTAATTTGACATTTTCTACTACAAGTGTGTTTGGAATTTCCTTTTCCTTTCCTTTCTTCAAAGTATTGATTTCATTTTTCAAAACCATGTTTTATTTTTCAAAAGTTTCACACTTGTTAGAAATTACCAAATTCTCCTTTTTGAGGCTTGCAAACTTCTTGGAAAGATTTTCAAATTTGCTATGCAATTCCTCAAACATTTCATATAACTCATCATAGTCATTTTCATCATGAGCATCATCATTTATAGAAACATTATCATCGCTAAATGAATCATAAATAGAGTCTACCTCATCGTCTCTTGCCATAAGGCAAAGATTTGCCGTCTCCTCGTCGCTAAAGTCGGCATCGGATTCACCTTCTTCGGAATCACTCCAAGTCCCCTTGAGGGCATGCCTTACTTGTTTGAAGGCTTTATCTCTTTTATCTCTTCTCTCCTTTCTTCTAACCGGGCAATTGGTTTTGAAGTGTCCCGGTTCATGGCAATGGAAACATTTCTTGACTTCTTCGTTTTCAACTCTTGGTTGAATTGATCGATCATTGTTCCTCTTTGATGAAGAACCAAAGTTGTTTCCTTTTCCTTGAAACTTCTTCTTCTTGGCTAGAAATTTCATGAAGTTTCTAGAGAGGAGAGCCATGTCATCGTCACCGCCCATTGACTCTTCATCATCCTCTCGTTGACTTGCCTTGAGAGCAAGAGTCTTCTTGGCTTTTGAATCAACTTCTTCTTCTCTCTCCAATTCCTTCTCGTGGGTTTTGAGTGACCCCAATAGTTCATCCATGCTCAACGTCTTGAGATTTTTGGCTTCTTGAATAGCCGTTACTTTGGGTCTCCATTTCTTGGGAAGAGTCCTAAGAATCTTTCGAATCTTGTCTTCATTGGAATAAACCTTTCCAAGGAGATCTAGAGCATTAGTAATAATGGAGAACCTACTATACATAGAAGCAAGTGATTCATTAGGCTCCATTTTGAAAAGCTCATAATCATGAACAAGCATATCAATATTGTCATCCTTGACTTGTGAGGTTCCCTCATGAGCAACCTCTAATTTGTCCCATATTTCTTTTGCGGTTTTACAACTAGAAATTTTGTTGTATTCATCCATAGTTAATGCACAATGTAGAGAGTTTAAGGCTTTAGCATTAAATTGGATTTTCTTAATGTCATTCTCATCATAATCGGAAATTGATTTAGGAGTGACATTACCCCTTTCATCGGTTTTGGTAATCTCATAGGGTCCAATGAGTGTAACCCTCCATTGTTCAAAATCACTAGCTTGAAGAAAAGTACACATGCGATTTTTCCAATAGCTATAATTTTTGCCATCAAATAGAGGTGGCCTAGTGGTTGAAGAACCTTCGTTAAGTCCGGTTCCTTGATAAATAGACATGATCGTAAACTCTAAGATTGTAAAATCAAAACAAGAGTACAACCTCTGATACCAATTGTAGGTCGGAAAATACCCTAGAGGGGGGGTGAATAGGGTTTTTAAAACTTAATGGGATTTTTAAAATCAATTTAAAAATGTTTGATGTCTATATCAATCAACCAACCAATAAACAAAGATAAATTTTTGTCCACACGGTTCGGCTTGTTAGCCCCTACTCCGCGCTCGGTTAGTACCCCGAGAAATTCCACTAATTCCAATCTTCTTCCGGGTGAAGATAAAACCACTACAAGTGTTGTTGTCTCACTACACTCTTTACAAGTATTGATATTCTCTCAATACTCACACAAGAAAACTCTCTTGCTATCTTAAGAGATAAACCTCTCTTAATGTTTGAAAGAAATGATTTGGTGACTAACACCAATGTACAATAGCTCTATAGTGTATGAAGATTACAACTTAAGCTCACACTAAGAGATGTCAACTTTGATCAATAGAATATAGCTCAAAATAAGAATGATTGATCAAAAGAATTGTTCTTGAATCTTTAAGAATGAATGTAGATGAAGAGAATAGTGTAAGAATGATTCAAGTGTGTTTAAATAAGTCTTAGAAGGTGTATATATAGTCTAAGACAACATATGGCCGTTTGGAGGGAGTTGGTAAGAGTTTGGTGCCAAAAATGGTAAAAAATCAGAACTCCAACGGCTAGTTTCTGGGCCATCAGTCGACTGAGCAGTGCTCCTTAGTCGACTGAGAAAGCCTCAGTCGACTGAGCCTCTTTGCTTAGTCGACTGATGGGCTCTGTCTATCAGGCCAAAAATCCAAATTTTGTATATTTGCATTTAAGCTCTAAAACCAATTTTAATGCTTGGTAAAGGTAGAATATAGGTTCCTAAGACACCTATTTTTGTTAGAGCAACAATAAGATCTTTTAGAATCAAAAATGAATTAATTTCAAAAACGGTTTTTCCTTAAGAGAGGGTTTTTGAAAGGATTTTAATTCAACCTTTGTTTTGATCAATCTTATGAAAAGGAATATTCTATGAGCTTATTATAATGATCAAATCGAAACCTTTACAAGAAAAACTAAAGCACTCACTCACATAAACAATAAGGAGTCTTTGAGAGCTTTGTTTGTATTGCTACGTTTCTTTTCTTCCTTGGCTTCATTGTACTTCAAAGAGATCTCATGGAAGTTGTGTGAGGTGAGTGGCATGGATTGCAATACTTTGTAGATGAATGACCTTGAATCCGGCTTTTCGGTTAAGTCCACATATGATCAATTTGTTGTGGCTATAACTTAAAACACCAACTAAGTTAAATTACACATGATTAACTTTATTGTTATTATCAAAACAAGATTAGTGACTTTCAAGTCAACATGTTGAATACACGTATTTATGGGCATACTAAAAAGTGTTACTTAAAGGCTGTTTCAATTATTTTTTCTTTTAGTTATGTGCTTGGGTTTGGATGATTCACCGGAATAGGAAACTTAAAACAAAACAAACACGCATACAGTACTAGTACCGGTAATCCATTACTGGGACTAGTAATCAAATTTACTGGGGCCAGTAATCCATTACGCAATTAACAAGTTTGGATTGGTGTTTGGACCAATTCATACAGCCGAATAGACAATAACACAATTATGGTAACAGGCACATAGGAACAATTACTCCATTACTGTTTTATGATTGCTCTGAGCATTTGGGGGACATGGAGCACAATTAAAAAGTTTGGATTGGTGTTTGGACCAAATCATGCAGCTGATAACACAATTATGGTAAAAGGCACATAGGAAAAAATACTCGAATACAAGCCAAACTATCTACTTTCACGCAATAACGCCTATTCAAGCCCCATAATTGCAAACCAATAGAAATGGAGAGTGAGAAGCTTACCAAATAGAAATAGGCTGTGTAAGAGAGAGAGATTGAGACGGGGAGTTGCGTAGGCGGTGTAGGAGAGAAGAGAGAGCAGATCTCGAGTGTGGGGAGAGAGGGAGGGGTAGGGGACAGAGGAGGAAAAGAGAGGAGGGTGCCGGGGGAGAGTGAAGAGAGCTAGGGTTCGTAAAGAATGGAAAGGGGGAGGGAAGATTCAATAATTTCTATTTATAACCACAATCTTGGGAGACGTAAGTGTAATACAAAGTATTTAAAAACTATGTCGCCTTAAAAATTTGAAAATTTCAAATAATTTAAAATTTTCGCGAAAATTTAAGGGGGGAATACTCTTGGGCGACGTAATATGTTCGTACGTCTCTTAGGATGAACTTGAGAGACATATGTATAACTTGTACGTCGCCTAAATATTTGTGAAGAAAATTTTAAATAAATTTTAGTTGAAATTATTGACCAAAATTTTCTCCAAAAATTATAAGAATATAATGGTTAGATATACATGTTATGTTAGAATTATTTATACACCATTGATAAGTTTTGTACACACGTCAAAGTTAAGACACTCACACATAAGAAAACTATCACATACTAATAATGTTGTCTACATTAAAAATGTCATAACTTAAAATAAAAAATTCCAAATTTAATGAATATTTAATATTTAAAATGCACTAATCAAGATCAATTAAACAAAATCTATCTAATTATGCCAAAAAAAATCAAGAAAAATTATTGTTTAGGCCATCCCAATCTGTCATTTTTAAGACGTACGTTACGTGGTTAGATACTTAGATTAAGATTAAAAGCCTCTTAAAAAAATTAAAAACAAGTCGGTCCAATCAAGTATATATACTTTTAGTTTTTCTAGCATTATTACATACTGAACTTACGTTTTAATTGTTCACAACATTAGATTAGACTAAATAATGGGTTCAAAATAGACTGATTGTTTTTGTCTATTTAAATTCGTCACATGTTAATTTTGTTTATCCTATTATAAGTTTTTTTTATTTGACTGATTGTAGGATTAGCTTTGAGCGATTGATTCCAATATATTGTCTTTTAGAACATACGGGGGTAAAACAAATGGATATGATCTGTAAGAAGAGAGCTGAGTCTCTGTTGTGGGCAACCATACTCACACCGGAAATAGAGGAGAATCTGGAAATAAAGATGAAGAAGTCTCGCAGATTCAATGTTCATAATTCATCCCCTGGTGTGTATGAATTATCTGAACAAGGATGTTTATAACTTCGTTGACGTCGTATTTCAAACTGATTCATCCAGGAAATCATACAGTTTCCCTATTCACCCAATAACAAATATGGACGAGTCTTCCTCAGAGGTTTCCGGGCAGGTGTAGGAACAAGAGGATGAAGTCTAGCGGAGAGTATGAGAAGATGTCAATCAACTTGCGCTAGCTGTCATAAGAAGGGCATCCACAACAGACTTACATGTTATTTAGGCCCGTAAACGAATTGGATTTGGATCGGATCAAGGTGAATCCAAATCCATATTTGGAAAAGTTTTCGGATCAGATTTGAATCGGATCATGTAACGCATGATCAAAATATCTATCCATATCCAAATGTGTTCGGATCGGATTATATCCGATGCATTTAAAAATTTATCCATATAATAATTAGTTGTTAAAAAAAATAATGAAATTAACATAAAATTTTTAGCCAATAGATTCTTGTAATTTTGATAGAGATTTTTTGGTCAAATATGGTGTTTTATATAGATTTGAAACAAGGCAATTCCATAATTACTGGGTCCAGTAACATATTACTGGGTCCAGTAATAAACATTACTGGACACAGTAATCCAAATTACCGGGAGCAGTAATTATATTACTGGTACCAGTAATTATTGGTTCCAGTAATCTAGGTTTCTGGTGTGATCTTTACACATGCGTACAATCTTCTCGAATCGTCAGGTTACTAATTGGCCCGGGGGGGGGGGGGGGGTTAGCCACGTGGCAGCGCGGGACGGGCGAGGAGTGGTTACCAAAGAGTCACGTCGTTTTTAAATTAATAACTTCCCTCGAAAACCAACGCTTGTACTGTTATAAGTAACCCATTCCATCCCATCAGGTTTATATCTTTCTCATCTCTTTTCAAATGTCATTAATATGGATAATATTTCAGATGCTAACAGTTCTTATTGGCCTCCGGTGACTCCTAGTGCAGTTGATAACCTTTTTCCGGAGGGTGGAAAGACTTGAAAGAGAGGTTAAGAGGTTGGAAAATCTGACCCGAACCATTAGAGACCTGGTGCAACGTCTGGCCGTCGTATCCGCAGAGTGGGATCGCTTACGTGAGCGGTTAGGGTAGGGTGAGAGGACGGTCAGGTGATGGGAAACCTTAGTTCTTCCTGGATTGAAGCCCTTTTGTCGATCTGCGATTTCTAAGGAGTTCTTATGGTTTCGGGCTAGTTGACAGGTTGCCCTTAGCATAGCAGTCACTTGTCCATCTATCACCTAGTTTTTCTTGAACAGTTGGTGGTTTCTTTCCCATCTCCTGTTCAGAAACTGCCCCGTCTGTTTATCTCTCCACTCCCTCTCCTTGAGTTCTTCTTGGATTGACTCAGTTTTCTATATCTGGGTTATCTAGGGAGCTCTTATGTTTTGGGGCTCGTTGACAGGTTGCCCGTAGCATCGCAGTCACGTGCCCATCTATCACCTAGTGTTTCTCCGGTTATGGAGAACATACAACAGTGCGGTGGGTTAACTTCATAATTAAGAGCCCTCCCTCTTTTTTTTTGTGTAGTTGGTGGTATCTTTCCCATCTTCTGGTCTTAAACTTTTTGGAGCTCGTTTTATTTTATCCTTTAATTGAATATGTAATCAGTTGGACCTCGAAGATAAGTTGTCTCTTTATATCTCGTCTTGTACACCAATTATTTCAGTTGGACCTCGAAGTTCCACCTCTGTAATTTTTCTTTCATCAATGGAAAAGAATTTGTTTCTCTATATCTCATGTTGTACACCATTTATTTTCTCTTGTCTATGTTGTAAGAATGCTTGTGTTTGGGTCATTGTTGATTTGTGGCGAATTGATGGAATTTGAAAATCTACTTGTTCAGCTATTATAAACATGAACTGAATGATTACTGGGTCCAGTAATCCTTATTATGTGGGCCTGTATTAGGATTACTGGGGGCAGTATTTAGAATTACCGGCACCAGTCTTGCATTACTGGTGCCAGTAATCTATTACTGGTGCCGGTAATTCCGTTTCATCATTTCGAGTAGTCAGCTTATTAATTACTGGAGCCAGTTATTACCATTACTGGGTCCAGTAACCCACTGATGTGTCCAGTAATCGAAGTTTTTAGTTTGGCTTTACACGTCAGTATCATCATTCGGGTAGACATGTTATTAATTTGAAGGAGGGGGCGGTTGCCACGTGGCAGATCTGCACGGGCGGTAACGTCTTTTCAAAATTAACTGGGGTGTACCCGTGCAAATTAAATAAGAACCGATAATATAAGATAATATAAAGGATAAGCGTGTGATGAATCTAACTTAGCTTAGCTTTAATTTATCTTCATGCTAGAAAAAAATAAAATTATATATGTAATCAGATTAGACCGACATTTTTTATAATTTTTAAAACAATTTTTAGATTACTGGTGGCAGTAAAATTAATTACTGCGGCCAGTAATAAGTTACTGGTGCCAGTAATTAACATTACTGGGGCCAGTAATCCACTGATGGGGCCAGTAATCGAATTTTCTAGTGTGCGTTTACACGTCCGTATCATCATTTCGGGTAGACAGGTTATTAATTAACCATATCATCACGTCGTTTCAAAATTAATAACTTCCCTCGAAAACCGAAGCTTGCACTGCTATAATTAGTATCCCATTCCATCACTTTTCTAATACCATTACCGATGGATGATGTTTCAGAGGCTAACTGTTCCTATAGTCTTCCCGTGACCCCTACTGCAGTTGGAAGAGAGGTTCGGATGTTGGAAAATTCGACTCGAAGCATTAGAGACCTGGAGCAACGTCTAGCTGCCGTCTTGAAAGAGAGATTCGGAGTTGGAAAGTTCGAATCGAATCATTAGAAACCTGGAGCAACGTCTGGCCTCCGTGACCGCAGTGAGGGACCGGCTACGTGAGCTGTTAGGTTAGGAGGAGAGGAGGAAGGTCTGATGGGAAAGATTACCTTGATCAATCGGAACTACATGTTTACCCATGTATTTCTATGAATCAAGGATTTGCCAGCGAAAAAATTAGACTTGGTTCTTTCCCATCGGTCTTGAGATCCCTCTGGTCTTGTGTCTCTTGAACAATTAGCTGTTTCTTTCTCTATATCTCATCTTGTACACCATTTATTTCAGTTGGACCTCGAAGTCCCTCCTTTGTAATTTAACTTTCATCAATGGAAAAGAATTTGTTTCTCTATATCTGATATTGTACACCATTAATTTTCATTTGTGGGCTGTTTTATGAATGCTTGTGTTTGGGTCGTTGTCGCAAAGTGGTGAAATCTTAAAATCTAAATTGGTCCGCTGTTTTAAATTTTATGTAAAGGATTACTGGATCCAATAATATAGATTACTGGGATCAGTAATAAATTACTGGGGGAAGTAATACTAATTACCGCCCAATAATCCAGATTACTGGATGTAGTAATCAGGATTACTGCGGAAAGCAATCCTAATTACTGGGTCAGTATTTGCATTTTAACACATCCGTAAATGATATATTCCTCTTATTTACACCCGGTACCACTCCTCAACAAAAACTCGCTTTTGAAAAAAACTTTTCGCTCTCCCCACCTTTCTAACAACTACCGCCATTTTCGGAGACCACGATTCACAACGAAACTCTCGCTCTCTAACTCTCTGTACTACACACGTAAAGACATCATCTTCGTCATCTCTTTGGCTTATCCAACCATGTAAGTTTTTTTTTGAAGTACATTAATGTCTATTAACAACTTATTTTCATCACCAAGAAGATTTTATATTTGATGAAATCTTCTCGGCATTATGAGTGAATATAAACAGGGTCTAAAAAAATAATTGAACCCTTTATACCTGTTTCTATGTGTAATGTTTGAGTAGTATCTTCCCTTGATATGCGGTTGTTGTTCATTGTTGAATGTTGATTGCTACAACGATAACCAAAACAAGGATTACTGACCCCAGTAATGACTTTTCCTCGAACATTAAATAAATATTGAACCCAGTAATGTGATTTCTGTCCTCCGTAATGTATTACTGGCCGCGGTAATCCATGACTGGCCCAAGCTATGGATAATTACCGGAACCAGTAATCCATTACTGGCCCAGCAACTTGGATTACTGGGTTATTAATCTGGATTACCTAATGGATTACTGTCCGCGGTAATCCACTACTGGCCTAAGTGATGGGTAATTACTGGCCACGCTAATCCATTAATGTCCCTGCAACATGGATTACTGGAACCAGTGATTGGGATTACTGGACCCAGTAAGGGTTCATCCCATAGGTTGAGAGAGGATGAATGAGGGTTGGCCAGGGTATATTCTGCTGGATTAAAGGTATTTTGAACTGGTGATTCAGTGGGATAAAAGATTGAAACATCGGGGATATCACGGGTATTTGGGAAAAGGGACTTAGGTAGAGGTTTTTCATGAGTATAAGCATACTGGGCATAATCACTCCTTTCAATTGATTCAAGCTGAGCTTGGAGAGCTCGCTTTTCTGTTTCCTTTTCACGAAAGAAGTTTGCTGTGGCAGCAAAATCATGGACTGTTGTAGCCATATAATGCATCTGTTCATTTAAGGTTTTGATTCTCATCTTGATGTCAGCAATCATATCAGGGATGGTGGAAAGAGAAGAAATTCTCTTATTCATTTGTTGGGTTTGCTGGGCAATTTGAGAAAGGACCTTGTTCTGTGTAACTGCATTTTCTACTTGCCAATTTAGCGCTGCTTCAGCTGCTGTAACTTTTTTAACCTGTCCATCGGAACCAATAGAAGTAGGATCTGGAATCTTCCATCTATGGCTGGCATGGGTGGTTAGGTTATCAAAATCTTCAGCAGGAGGGAAGTAAGGCTTTGAGAGTTCTGATTCTTGAGCCATGAAGTAGCATGAGAGGGGTTCTGACTGAGGAGGAATGCTGTGGGAGTTTGATAGTGGTGCTTGTCGGTAAGGACGGCCAAGTGCTTTAAGAGCTTTCTGGGTATATGGTGAAAGACGTTGAGGGGGAGGTTTGGGTGCTGGTGGAGGAGGAGATGGTTTGCACCGGGTTATTTCTGGTGGTGGTGTAGGCATGGGCTTTTCGCCATAAGTGACATAATAATTAAATTTGCCACTTGGTTCTCCTAACAAATCAACACTACGATCACCTGCTTCATAGCGTTCTTCAAGAAGTTCTTGAGAATTTAAGGCTTTTCCAGCCTTTTGCTTTCTATACTTCTTGAGCTCTTTAGGATCTAGGTCAGCTTCAAAAGCTAACTCATCACAAGCATTACAATAACAAGTGTCGTACCATATATGA
Organism: Lonicera japonica; assembly: GCA_021464415.1. Taxonomy (NCBI): domain Eukaryota; kingdom Viridiplantae; phylum Streptophyta; class Magnoliopsida; order Dipsacales; family Caprifoliaceae; genus Lonicera; species Lonicera japonica. Next base: position 37,994 of record JAKCWG010000082.1, read on the forward strand.
CCATTTGAATCTTTGGCTTCATATACTGGTAGGCCTTGTCTATCAAAATACAAAAGTGCCATGGGTTCATTTTTGAGAATAGGGTCAGACGGCAACTTTCGAATTTCCTGTATCATCATGAGTTCAGTCTGGAAAGGGTTTCGCTCTGGAGAAAAAGGAATATTTTTCTTACTGAACCTCATTTCAATTTGCTTATCAGCCCTGCGGGTATAGGTTGGATTCGTCTGTTGAAAAGACTCTATATTAGCTTCCGCCTGGAGCTTTTCATAGGAAGTAACCCAAACTTCTGGTAAAAGAGTCACAAGTTCATCACGAGTGAGCTGGCGGGGAACATAACTGGCTGTGTGAGCTCGATCGGAATCAATAGTGAGCATGAGGGCGTCAGATGTGGAAGAACCTGGAATGCAAAGATCATAAGAATGATTCTGCACTCTATAGACCATTTGCTGATGGATTGTTGCTGCTGCAGTGCCTGGGATCATAGAGACACCAGAGATCTGAACCTGGATCTTCAGGGCAGAGCAAACATAAGGATCACAGAGAGGGAGGTTGAAATTTGGATATAGTGTGAAAAACACTGTTCCAGCATTCAAAGTAGCCTGAACATTGCCAAGAATTGCCTGCTGGTAGTTAGTCAGCCTGGAATCAACAAGGGCAATACGAGCAACAACTTCTAAACCTTTGCGGCCATGGAAGGTAACAGCAAAACGGATCGCTCCGAAATGCAAGTGGGTATAACCTTGAGCTAAGGCTATCCGGGAAATATCTGAGGAGATGGGAACAGTAAAAAATTGTTCTTCATGTCCGGATTTAACACACAAGGAGTCAAAAGGAGTACACTGGACAAATTCTCGAACTGGAAGTTTCGATTTGTCAGAGACAACTAACTATTTGACTCTTCGGGTAAAAGACTCTGATGAGGGCTTTTGGAAAACATGGTAAGGATTTGTCATAGTCAACTTAGTTTCTGGGATTTTTGTATCTGGAAGATGGGTAATCTCATACAAAGACTCGATTTTATCACTACGAGAACTGTTTGACCTAAACGACTCGAATTTAAGAGACTCAGAAGGACTAATAGACTTAGAAGAAGAAGCAGACATCGACTTAGATTTGGAAAACATTTTAAAAAAAATTAGGCAATTTATGACAACAAGGATTTCTGGTGATAAATCATGCTTTCAATAGCAATTAAGCAAAAATTTTCTTGTGACCGTTGAAACAAGATTATCAATAGATCGACGACCTTATGTTACAACAAAATCTATAATCTCATATTTGACCACAATCTGCGAGCATTTATCAGGTATACACACGGCTGTCCATCGCCTAAAAACCTGGCGCTCAAACACCTGTCCATATATGAGTGTATAATATTTTTGTGTAAACAAAAGATTTATACAAGTGTTCAGAAAATTAGAACAAACGCTTTCTGATACAGGAGATCCACACAACTTAATCTGAGTGTTCTGATGTGAGAGATCCATACGAGATGGCAGTCACAGAGCATACTAAAATCAGATGAAGAAGGTAAGTGGCAGCTGTAGAGCATACTTATCATTCTTCAGAAATTTCATACTAATCATAGTATAAATGTCAAAAAAAAAAATTCAGTTTCATAAACAAGAGAAGTTTTAATCAAGTGTTAAAGAAAGAATTGTTTATTACCAGAATCCTTAAAGCCATAAATCAACCTTAAAGGACTACTCACGGGAATACATAACAACCTCTAATACCAATATATGACCATTTGAATCTTTGGCTTCATATGGAGTAGACTCCCACCATGGTCATCTCCTCCAAAACCCAAACCAGTCCCCAAACCAGTTTTCAGGCCTCCCAAATCAAATTACCCGTTTAAAGCCAAACCTCCATCTGAAATTGATTGGTCTTCTGCCCGCACTAATTTTCACAGTGTACCAGCCCCACCAACAGCCAGAGCAGCCCGTGGAATTGTTCTCCATGAGTCTCCACCTACACCAATTTCCACAGTGAAGTCAACTACCACCTCACCAGCAACCAATCCAGAAGCCTATCTTCATCCATCTGATGCTACTGATGTTATCCAAGGCGCTTCTACAAAACCGCTGGATATGTTTGCAATTGAAATCCCTGAAAACCAACCAGTTAATCAAATAGCCTCCTTCCTCAAAGCCCTTACCCTTCCTGACCATACTCCTGTTAAAACTGAGTCTGATGATTTGTTTTCTTCATTTAAACAATTGTACTCAGCTTAAACTTCAGGAACTCAACCTACTGAAGAAACCACAGAACCAATGGTTGAAGATCCCCCAGATAACCCTCAACCGAATCCTGCTCCACCCCCAGCTCAAGTCCCGACCAACCATCACCAAGAGAATCATTTACGGTTTACCCTAGATGATATTAAACCTAAGTTTTGGCGTGACCGGTTCTTTCAATTTAAAGCTTGGATTATTGTCGATAATGAGCTTTATGATCTTCGGTCAGTGTTTAAGCGATTCCTTGCTCGCTTAACAGGACGTTTGCATGATTGGTACGACTCTCTACAAGAATACAGACAGCTTCAACTGCAACAAGTTACTTCTGTTGATGTCTTTCTTGGTACCATTTACAATGAGTTTGTTGGAACTCCGTCCAAATTTGGTGATATAGCCCGTTCAGAATTTATGGGAATGAAGTGTTGTTCTCTCCAAGAAGCCGATCTTGAACGACACTATGACCGCATGTCAAAGAGATTCTACATCCTTGGTGGAATTGATGACCCCAACCTTAAGCAGATTTTCTTCCAATCATTTCCAGATGCTCTTGTTTCAGAAGCTGAGAAGTTATTGAAGATCCAAAAGCTAGAGCTTAAAACTCTTTCTTTGGGTCGCATTTATGAACTGCTTACAGATTCTGTTGAACGAATTTGTAACCAGAAGAAGTTAATGGATAAGATGGAGAAAACCAGCAAAATGCTCTCCAAAGCCTGCAACAAAAATCATTGGAAAATCAAATGCAAAAACAAGGAAGGATGTGATTGTTCCCAGCATAAGCGTTCCCATAAGAAAAAGAAGTTCAAAAAATCTTCTCGTTCTACGAAGTCATCCTCAAATGACTTTGTCAAACCTTACAAAAGCAAGAAGAAGAAGAAATTCAAAAACTTCAAATTCGTCAAGAAAAAAGCTTTTCGTGGGAAAAAGAATGATAAATGTTTTATTTGCAAGAAGCCAGGTCATTATGCAAAGAATTGCCCCAATGGAGAAAAGAAAGCACAGTTTATGGCTTTGTTACACAAGCTTGCTCCAGATATAGCAGAATCTGATGTTGAATCAGTTCTCTCTGCAGCCGATGAAGCTTCTCCAGAAAGCTTAATGAAGATCGCTTATACTGATTCAGATCAGTCAGAAGCTGAAACTGAAATCCCAAGTGATGACGAAAGTTCAATGTCCTCTCCTCCTAGTGATGAAGCTTTTCACTTACAGCAGTTAACTTGTGCAAATCAAGAAGAACTCTTTGCGGCTCAAACTCCTCATGCTTATGTTAAGCTTTTCCCTGAAGCTTACTCAAAGCCAATCAAGGTCCTTGCTCTTTTTGATACCGGTGCCTCAAGAACCATGATCAATCCCTCTTTGTTACCAGCCAGTCTCTGGAAATCATGTTACATAGCATTTCGTGTTGCGAATGGCAAAATTATGTATGTTGACAAGGTTACAAAGCCAATCCTGATTCAAATTTTTCCAGGAGTCCGTGTTAAGCATCCTGTTTACGGAAGTCCTGTCACTATGAAGAAAATTATGATTGGATGGGATTTGATAAAGAAGTTGCAGTCCAATTTCTTGATGAAGGATTACGACACAAGAAATCATTCCTCCCTTGGCATGATATGCAAGCAGCTCTTGAATTTTATCAAACTGCACCTTTGCTTCCTATTGACCCTGGTATCTCTCTTGATACAATGCGTCAGAAGTTGATCACTATGTCATGTGCAGAAAGTCATACATAATTCTTCACCAAATGTCAGAATCCTTTATGGAGAAACAGCAAATTCTTTATTACTCTTCCTTTCAAGCTGAATGAAGATGTGAATCCTACTAGAGCTTCCCATTCTGGAATGAATCCAGAACACCAGGCACTTGCTCTCAAGGAACTCCAGTCTCTCAAACAACAACAGCTGATTGAAGATACCACTTATCCATGGGCTTGTGAAGCCTTTTATGTTAATAAACGTTCTGAGCAAATAAGAGGAAAGATACGACTGGTTATCAATTACCAGCCGTTGAATTATTTCTTGGCTAGTGACAAATTTCCTCTCCCACAGAAGCATTCACTGTTTAGTCATCTCTCCAATGCTCATATCTTCTCCAAGTTTGATCTCAAAGCCGGATTTTGGCAACATGGAATTCACCCTGATGACCGCCCCAAAACAACCTTTTGTATCCCTGGTTTCCATTACCAGTGGACGGTTATGCCCTTTGGACTTAAAAATGCTCCATCGATCTTTCAAAAGACAATGATGATGATATTCGAACCCATCGCTACAAATGCATTAATTTTCATTGATGACATTCTCTTATTCAGCTCCAATGAAGCTGAATATCTGCAGCTCCTCCATCATTTTCATCATATTGTTCTTACCCATGGAATCATGTTGTCCGAAAGGAAAATGATTATCGGAACCCCTGAAATTGATTTCTTGGGAATGAAGATCAAGAACAGCAAGATTCAACTTCAAGAGCATATCTCTAAAGATCTCCAGAAATTTCCTGATAGGTTAACAACAAGGACACAGATCCAACAATTCCTTGGTTTGGTTAACTACATGTCTCAGTTTATACCAAAGGTGGTATCATACACAGCCCCTCTGTCAGCTCTTCTCAAGAAGTCTCCCCCACCATGGTACAAAGCACAAGCTGAAGCAGTTCAGAAGTTAAAAGCTCTTACCTCACAACTCCCAGATTTACAAATCCCCTCAACAGGTCAGAGAATTCTTCAAACTGATGCGAGTAATGAATTTTGGGCAGCCATACTTCTTGAAGAAAAGGATGGAATCCGCACTCCATGTGGATATAAATCAGGAAGATTTAAGCAAGGTGAAATCCACTACCACAGTACCTTCAAAGAAATCCTTGCAGTGAGAAGAGGAATTGAGAAATTTCAATTTCATTTGATTGGTTATCATTTCAAAATAGAAATGGACATGTCATCCTTTCCAGCAATGATCCAATTCAAAAATAAACAAATTCCGAATTCTCAGTTACTCCGTTGGGCAGAATGGTTTTCCCAATAGGATTATGAAGTCAAACATCTCAAAGGAAAAAACAATGTGATAGCTGATTTCTTTTCAAGAAAACCCCCTCAGCTAAGCAAACCTTCAGAGATAAGCTTTGTATCCCACATCGCCCCTTTTGAAAAGGAACCTTTTTGCAAACCCTTTAAATTCAATGACCATCATCCCCATTTTGCATCAAGCCTTCCAATTATCTATACCTTGACCCAACTATCTCATTCTGAGATGGCCAGCTCTTCCAACCTTTCACCATTTCAAAAACCTTTCCAGTTTGCGGAGCTAAACTCTCCTCTCGAACCACTTGAAGCAATACCTTACCTTCCAGATGATCTCCAGAGCAAAGTCCTCACTTATACCCTTCGTTCCCGAGGAAAAGACCAGATACTTCAGTACCTTTGCCTTCTGATTGAAAAGCATGGCCTCTGTTTCAGAGGACTTCGCCTTCATCCTACCTACCCCTTCTGTTCTCTTTTCCATATCCATTACTACTATCGTGTTCCCAAGATTGCGTTAGTATTTCTATGGTACCTCACTCAGGTTTACTGTATCGGTTTCATATTCAAACCTGCAGATCTCCTTCTGTATCTTCAAATTGCTACATCAGATCCTGAGGTCCAAACAGCTCACCAGGATTTATACGGAGTACCTAGTTCGTATAATTTCCTAATATTTTTAAAATGGTTTAAGTCAATTGATCAGTGGAAAGAAGCCTTGAAAACTCATTACCATACATACTGTTTTATCCATTTTCATAAGCCTCTCCGAATCCCTCATCCAGATGGATCGAACGCCACCATTGCAGCATGGTTTACTCGTAATCTCTCAAAGTCTATCAAGGAACCCTATGATCTTGATTATGTTACCTTTTTAAGGAATATATGTGCTTTAAATAGGGTTGATTATGACTCTGTGCCAGATTATGTTAAATTTGATCACGATCCCTAGAACAATGCCAGTTGGGATGATTGTGGTACATTGTATGAACATTTGTTTACCTATGCCTTCACCCATCGAATGGATTATGGTGAATTAAGTTCAGACTCTGAAGCATTTGTTGGGATCGATGATGACACTAGTGAAGAAGATGATGATGATCCAAATGCAGGTAATTTTGCCCAGGAACTTGCTGAACTTGCTGATACCAAGTGTGTCTCTTCCCCCTTTATTGCGTAGAAACTTAACTACGAATAATACCCCAGTAATATATTACTGGGTCCAGTAATCCCAATCACTGGTTCCAGTAATCCAATTACCTGCATATGTAGCTTCTCTCCTTAATAAACTAATGTATTTTGTTGAAATCAGAATGGCATCACAACATGATACCACGGTGCGTGGTAGGGAAGAGGTCTCTACAAGCAGCAGTGATGCTGTGCCATTATCTTTACTGAGGAAAAGACGTACAACATTGAGTGAAGCACAGTCATAGAAGGCCGCCAAAAAGACAGCTGAAGAAACGGTAGCATACCCGAAAGGCAAGCCCACTGGTTCTCCCAAAACTGCCGAATCGAAGAAACAAAAGAATCAGGCAAAACCATCAAAGCCAGACGCTGCCAAACCAAAAAGGTCTCTTCCCCAGAGATGCACAATATTGGCCTTTGCTGAATTGGTAAATCTATACCGGGAAGCCATCCCGATTGAAATATGGGATATTCTTAACAGGACGGTCTTCGGCCCTATGATGTGTTGCTTCCGGGATGCCTTAGTCAAGGAAGCCAATTATAGGAAGACTGAAATTGACTTCGAAATAATAATGAAGCATTTCGACACGAACAGGATGTTGTGGTCCTTTGGCAGTTTATAGTTGGACTTGACCGCAGAGTTTGTGACGGTCTTGTTTCACCTCCCCACTGAAGGACAAAAAATTGTACCCGTTCATCGATCATAGGATATAAAGGAACAGGTGGCCAACCTGTTCAAAAATTGCAAGGAAACAAAAGGGCCTTCTCGTACCGATATAAAGAACTTGCTCGCATCCGAGCTAAACAAAGAAAAAAGAGCCGATCCAAAAAAGGTTGCATCGACTCTGCTGATGTATTTATTCTCAACATTCTTCTTCAGCAGAACGGGGATCAATCTTACATGGGATCTGGTCAACATATGCATTGACATTGATAATGCTGACAAGTATGACTGGGCGAACTCGACTATGGACTTCTTGTTCTCTGGCATCAAGAAGTACAACAAGGATAAACCAAGCACACTCAAAGGATGCACGCTGTTGGTGCAGTATTGGTTTTTGGAGAACACAAAACATAGGTTGCCATGGTCAGAGAATCGTCTAATCGGCAGGCCACATTTCGTGGCATGGAACATTAGAGACATGTTCGACGTGAAGGCCGTGGAGTCAAACCCCAACCTCTTAGAGGTAACTTTTGCATTTATATAAATACTATACTTTTATGCATTTAAGAGAAAAAGAACCTATTCAATTGTACTTTGTGATTCAGGAACTTGTACTTGGCGGAGCTTGACCAATGTCCGCCTTTAATTTGATGCACGAACAATTGGTAGGGGACAAGGAAAAGCAAGGGCAGGAGGGAAAGGAGGAGGAAACTGTTGGGGATAAGAATGGTTCCGAAGGTGAAGATAAGAGTGGTGAGGATGAATCCTTAGAGCTTTCAAAATGGGTAAGAATTTTGCATGAAATATAGGATGTTATACTACTAATTACTAGACTACTTCTCCCAGTATTGAAGATTACATGTTCCAGTTATCATAATTACTAGGATTGGTAATGGATTACTTCCACCGGTAATCCTGATCACATGCCCCAGTAATTAGGATTACTGCCTCCAGTATTTCAAATTACTGCCCCAGTATTTCAAATTACCGGCCATAGTAATCATATTACTGCCCCCAGCAATCCATTATTATTGTTATACATAGGCTGGAGATTCTCATTACATGTCATGTTTTATCTGTGATTACAGGTCCCACAAAAAAAGGAAAACAAGAATATGGCAAAAAAGGTGGTCCAAATTGTGGATACTGCTTTCGCTGAGTTGTCTCGACTTATCGACAATAACATCAATGTGCACCTACAAAATCCGGATCTAATGGGCTATCAAGAAACTGTCCATGCCCTCACCAAAAAAATGGTTGACGCTATAGCAGCGTCGGATAAAAGAATCAAGCTGCTAGAGCGCCAACAAGAAAGGAGGCAGGCTGAACTGCGGGTCACAACACCTACAGCTCCAAGAGACCAAAATGATCCAATACCACACAGTCCAATTCGAGATGATAATAGGGTTGATGACACAGCGGACTTGGTCGAAGAAAGGGAGGAGGAGGTTGTCACAGAGAGGGTCGAAGACTGGGGAGGGTCTATAAATGAAGAAGCAGCATTGGCCCAGGCTGACGAAGTGGTTAAACAGATTGCTCAAGAGGTGGCCCCCGAACAAAGGGCCATTACGTTGCCGCCCCAACATTCAATCAAGAAAAACGTGGAAGTACACGACAGGGGTGCAACAAGGCAGAGGGAAAGCGAGTCGGCCACTTCAGCAATCAGCAGGCCACTTAAGAAAGCAAAGGCCCATGAGACCATACAACCATTGCTTATCAATGGGATCGACTGCACAAAGGAACCCTGGCAGACCCTCAAAATGAAGATTCAGGAGCATTACCACAGTTTCTGGGAGTCGAACGAGTAAGAACATATTTTTGTCCACAAGTTGTAATTGTAAATCTAATTTAAAAAAGCCATACTAATTTATTTTAATTTGTTATCTTAACAAAGAAATCTACTACCAGGATCTTGAGAACCCGTTCAGCCCCATTATAAAAAAAATATGATAAAAGACATAATTGAAGGGAGAGATTTGGATAAAGATGTATGAAGCAATTGAATAATTTGGATTACTGTCCGTTATCATTTTCGATTACCGTGTGTATTTGGATTGCTTGGGCCAGTAATAAATATTACTGTACCCAGTAATCACGATTATTGGACACAGTAATCATGATTACTGTGTCCAGTAATAACTGGGTCCAGTAATCATGATTATTGTGTCCAGTAATATTAATCACTGGTTCCAGTACTCAGTATTACTGGACCCAGTAGTATTGATTGCTGGCCCAAGCAATCCATTACTATTGCACTTGTAACTTCTCTAACAAGCTAAGTGCATGTGCAAAATGTTGCAGGTTTTGAAGCAGTACATTACCATGATGAAGCAGGAGGTAGAACCAAAAAAAATGGACAGATTTGGTTTCATTAACTTGGAAGCTTCAGTTAGTAAATCCCAAATAAACCAAAAAATTATAGAGCACGAAGATTTACACTCCCGGATATAATTCCTGTTAAGTTTCCTTTTACAGTTTTACTGTATTGCACACCATGAAAAGCTTTCCACGTCCGTCAAAGACTTCAGTGGGAACGAGTATGATGTTGCAAAGCTCCTCACGGAACCCCTGTGGAAAATATTCAACCGCAACAGAATCTTGATTCCATTGCATCACTGGACGAGCAGGCATTTCACCCTTCTCCACATAAATAACGATCGGAAGACAATAACCCACATGAACTCCTCTATACCCGTAAAGGGTAAAAGGTCCGATGATGACAAATGGAGCAAAAATGCAGAGACAGTGGTATGGCAACAACCAAATATTAAATCTATATATAATGGCCAGATTATGTGTTGTCAATATTAATACCTGACTCCATATATTTACCTTGGCCTTGATAAAAAAATAAATAAAGGCAAACCACATTAAGCATTGGATGAATGACATCTGGCTTGGCGGCCAGTTCCAAACTCAAGCGAGCGTTGATCCTGAGGTGTACCGAGAGCAGGTGGTTGATCAAGCTCAAAACGGCCCAAAAATTATACACAAAGAGCTGACCGCCAATGAAAAGAGAACGAGGTGGCAAATCATGAACAAAAATTTGAAATTTGAGTCATACACCTTTGTCGAAGATGTCGACTGCCCACAACAAATACCAGGATCGTAAGTAGCTCGGATATTCATAGCTTATTTATTAGTAATATTTTTGGTAAATGATATTGTGGCACAATAAACCAAAAATTGGTTTTGGTTTTCAGGTCAGATTGTGGTGGGTTCATGCTTCACTTCATGGAATGCTTGGTTAATGGGAAGTAGCCGTCCCAAAGGGGAGGGACATTTTTCAGGCAGAACATACTCGACAAATTCAGAACTCTTAGGCCATCGAGTGAACCATGTTGTTCTAAATGATTGTGGTCTGTTGATTATGGTGTAAATGACTGTGGATAATTATTTTAATCTTTTAACTATTCCCTCTTTTTATAGTCTAGTTTTTTTCTGTTTTGTGTGGATTACTTCCCTAGTAATGGATTACTCGATCCAGTAATATTGGATTACTGGTCCCACTAATATTTATTGCCGGATCCAGTAATAATTATTACTGGGTCCGGTAATAATGAGTATTGGTGCCAGTAATTACGATTATTGGATCCAGTAATCATGATTAATGGTTTCTGTTCATGATTACTGGTCAAGGAATACAAATTTTCACAGCCAACTTGGAAGGATTACTGGCCAAGGTAATCCAGTAGACATGTTTTCACTAGATGATTGTGGTCTGTTGATTATGGTTTAAATGATTGTGGATAATTATTGTAATCTTCTAACAGGTCCCTCGTTTTGTAGTCTAGTTTTTTTTTTGTTTTTGTTTTTGTTTGTACACCAATTATTTCAGTTGGACCTCGAAGTCCATCCTCTGTAATTTTACTTTCATCAATGGAAAAGAAATTGTTTCTCTATATCTCATCTTGTACACCATTTATTTTCGCTTGTCTATGCTGTAAGAATGCTTGTGTTTGGGTCATTGTGGCAAATTGATGGGGCTAGTAATTGGGATTACTTGCCCCAGTAATACTTATTACTGGGTCCAGTAATTAAGCTTACTGGGGCAAGTAATCCTAATTACTGGTGCCAGTAATTCCGTCTCATCATTTCGAGTAGCTAGTAATAAGGATTTCTGGAACAGTAATCATTATTACTGGTTTCTGTTCATGATTACTGGATGAAGGAATCCAATTTTTCACAAGCAACTTGGAAGTATTACTGGCCACTGTTATCCAGTAGACATGTTTTCACAAGATGGTTTGGTTGTGATTGAAAATTTGAAATCAGGAAGACGTATTATAATACTAATAATAATTTTCATTAAAAATAAAAAAAAATTAAAATGTGTAAAGAAAAAAAAAACAACTACGTTAAAAAAAATACAATATCAATTTTTATTTTTCTTCTTCTTCTTCTTCTTCTTCTCTCTCTCTCTCTTCCGCCTTTACCATCTCACGGTTCCTCTTCGACATTTCCTCAATCATTGCTCGCATCCTCTCCAGGCACTCTTCGACTTTTGCCGATTTAGTTTCAAAAGCTTTCTGCGATTCATCGGCAAAAATAAGATTTATCGCGGTGAAGTTGGATGGAGAGTTTGGAGGAGATGACGTGGATGGAGATTTTGGAGGACTTGACGTGGATGGAGATTTTGGAGGAGTTGACATGGTGAAACTAATAAGTGGAAGTTGAAAAAAAATTGAGATATTTGTGGATGTGGTGTTTTGCGAATGTCAAATCATGTTTATATAGTAGTCCCTTGGAATATGAAGGGCTGTCACTTTGGATCACATGCGTGCATTAATTCTGATTGTTATAATGACGGCCGCAGCAACTTTGGAAACCGAATAGATGCATGCATGCTTTCAGAATTTCAAATTACTGCACTAACTTTGGAAAGTGAGGAGATTACGTACTGGGGCCTTCTCCAATCCGGATTACTGGGCACAGTAATCCAAATTGATGGAGAAGTAATGGATAATTACTGGCCCCAGTAATACATTACTGGGGCCAGTAATACATTACTGCATCAGCAACTAGGATTACTGGGCAAGCAACTTGGATTACTGGGGTCAGTAATCTGGATTACTTGTCCCGGAAATGGATTACTGGATGTAGATATGGATTACTGTAGCCAGTAATCTGGAATACTAGGGCAAGTAATCTTGATTACTGGACCCATTAATTATAGAATTGCTTTATTTCATATTTTAAAAATGGAAAATACCATGCAGATAAACCACAGAGGCATGGAAACAAATAAAACTGCGAACTAAAATTTCAATTTTACCCTCATCTTCGTCTGATTTACAGGAACATATAGAACATCAATGGTAGTCATCATCATCATCATCATCATCCTGATCCTGCTCTTCATCTTTGTCCTCATCGCCGCTTAAGAGATCATTGTTATACCCTTCTACATCGTCTGAGTCGTAATCCTCGTCATAATCGTCATCCTCGTCGGAGTCTTCATCATCGGGAATATCTATCCGCGGTACTGAACTGAAGTCGATATATAAAGTAGATATGGGAATACATATTGCATTAGGTTCTTGATAGGGTTCTTGTACTTCATACAGTGGAGTGGCGGTTGCGTCTTTTGCAAGTGTGGTCTTACTGTACGTACCCCTATGTGACACCAAGTGGACGACTTTCCATCCCTCACCAGCCAACGGATCATCTATATAGAATACTTGGATTACCGTCTTGGCAAGAATAAATGGAAGGTCGTCATACCAACTAGTATTCGTGTTGATGGATAAAAGCCCACGGTCATACTTTGTGCTACCGGGAACATCAGGGTCGGTGTTGTACCACTTACACATGAACAAAATATGTGATGTCACCGACCATTACCATCACTCCACTGTTCTGAGTCTTTCTAATCTGGTCTGTTTGATGACACACATACTTGACACCGTTTACGTCACACCGTGAATAAATGGTGCAATGCATAGGCTTAGATGCTAAAATCTGTACCTCCCGGTTATATTTAGGAGCACCTTTACTGTGCAAATCGTGCATCTGCATAACAAAATATATGGAACATTAGTCAAATGCATGTGACGTAACAAGTCAGTTAAGGATGAATGTTTACCCATTTAGGGAAATGGTCAAGAAAAGACGCAATACGCTCCTCATCAGTCCCGTTTAGAGCTAGATCAGCAAACTGATCTCGGTGAATGTCTATATACCATTGTGCTTCGGTACAGTTCTCCACCACACACCAGTGAGCCGTCGCCATTTGTGCTCTCATAAGGCCGGCGGTCCTGACGCAGTCGCTTGGCTTCACGAGATCGGAAACAACTGAGATGTTCCACCGAGGTGCCTCTGGAATTATTTCATCACTCGCGTTAGGATCATCGAGATAGTTATTGATGTAAGTTACACACTCGTGCATGATGTTCCGCTCGGCAATACACCCCTCTGGGTAACGTTTGTTTCCGATATCTTTCTTGAATTCACCGAGCTGCCTGTAAAATTGTATAGTTATATACTAGGGATATAGATAATTATAAACAATACAAAATAATTCATACCTTTCAGTGGAAAACATCCAAGTATAATGTACGGGACCAGTGAGCAGGACTTGTTCCGGTAGGTGGATGCAGAGATGGACCATGATGATAAAGAAAGTTGGCGGAAATATCATCTCTAGCTTGCAGAGAATCATGACAATATCGCTCTGCATCTGGCAGACATCCGATTTCCTCAACTCTCGAGCGCATATCATCTTGAAGAATCTAAATAACTCTACTAGCGCATCGGCGACGTGACTTCCCAAATATGGCCGGATGACCACCGGAAGAACACGCTGAAGCATGACATGGCAGTCGTGCGTTTTCAGTCCGTAGAACTTTTTATCAGAGACTTTGACCTTATTCTTTAGGCTTCCCGCATAACCTCTTGGATACTTAACAACAGAAATATAATTAAATACAACTCTCTGATCCTTAGGCCGAACTGTGTAATCAGCCTGAGGTAGCAACACTTTGCCTGACGGCCCTTTCTTCGCCCAGAGCTTGCTGCGGATGCCCATCTTCTGTAGAGTTGCACGAGATTTCGCATCATCCTTTGTCTTTCCATCAAGACTTAAAACAGTGCCGAAGACGTTATCGCATACGTTTTTTTCGATGTGCATGACATCTAATGCATGTCTCACACTAGATGTAGTCCAGTAAGGCAACTCCCAGAATAGACTGACGTGAGTCCAACAGAGTCTCTTTTTAGGTGCCTGAAAATGTGGATGCAAACTCATTGAAACTTAATCGAAATTATAAACTCAGTACAACATCATGTATTAAGAGGCGTACCCGTTTGAAGTCGTTATGAGGATGCATCGATTGACGAGGGTATGAATGCTTAATGGTCGCTTCGTAAACCTGTCTTGCAGACATAATTAGTGGGGCAGTTCTGAACTCTTGCTTACCGTTAAACGCTGCCAGCTGCGTCCGATAGTGGTGATCTAAGGGTAGCCATCTACGCGCACCTTGGTACGACATTCTTCCATTATTGTGCACTGCATCAATATCGTCCAAACATATGGGACATGCCTTGTACCTTTTCGTCTGAATGCCTCCCAACATCCCCAATCCTGGGAAGTCGCTTATGGTCCACATCACGGCTGCCCTCATGTTGAATGTCTCTTCACCGTATCGATCCCAAGTCGGCACCCCCATCTCCCACAACATTTTAAGCTCATCGATCATTGGCCTCATAAACACATTGAGACACTTTCCCGGAGACTTGGGGCCGGATACAAGCATCACTAGCATGTTAAACTCCTTCTTCATACACAACGATGGAGGCAAATTATAAGGCATCATAATAACAGGCTAAGAGCTGTATGGCACAGCCATAGTCCCATAAGGACTGAACCCGTCGGACGTTAGAGCGAGGCGCACGTTTCTGAAGTCGGACGCAAATTGCGGATGTAACCTGAAAATGACAAAACAAAATTCAATACTAGAATATATAATAAATTATTAATTATTGTATATATACACAAATACAAATTGTAAATATATACTTCACCTGTCGAAATCCTTCCATGCTTCCCCATCCGCTGGGTGTCTCAAAAATTCAGGATCTTTTGCTGTTCTTTCGCCGTGCCACCGCATTTCCTTTGCAGTGCGTTCGGACATGTATAGACGCTGCAACCTCGGTGCCAAAGGGAAGATCGAACAGTCTTTCGGGCAATCCGCTTACCATCGTTTCTATCATCTTCTTCCCATCTAGACTCACCGCAAACGGTACATTGATCTAGATGTACACCCTCTTTGTAAAACAAGAAGCAACCGTAGTAACAAGCGTGGATCACCTCATAACCCATGCCAATCTTCTTCAAGGTCTTCTTTGTAGCTGCGTATGAGTCCGGGTATTTGTTTCTATCGAGTAACATATAATTCATTTCCGCAACCCACTTGTTGAAGGCCGTGTCCGTCATATTGCAACCCTGCTTCAACTGCAACACTCTAAGCACAGAGCACAACGCAGTCACTTTACAACCCTCGTACAATGGAGTCATTGCTTCATCCAATAGACGCTGATATAACATCATATTTTCTTTGACAACTGGGTTCGCCTGAAATACAGTGTCAACACCAGGGGGATTGTACGATTCATGGAATGGAAAAGCATCTTGCACGAACGTCACAGTTGGGTTACTACAATGATCGACACTGTTACTCGAAGAAGCCGTGTACTGTTGTTTTTCTCGCATTTCACCGTGTAAGTACCATAAGGTATACAATGGCATTATACCGTTACTTGTCAGGTGGGCGTATATGTCATCCAAGCTGAGCCGTGTGCCCATGTTGTAACACCGTTTGCAAGGACATGGATACAATCCAATCGCACTGTTGCCATTCTCTCGTACAAACGTGCAGAAATCCATTACCGCGACAATGAATTGCGTTGAACCTCTTGAGCATTTCATCCAAGATTTATCCATTTCACTGCCATATAACATATATATTTTAAACAATAAATATATATTTTTAGCAATAAACATATATTTTCAAATATAGAAATCTACAAATCTATACAAAAATATAAGCATCCACTACTAATAATACGAACCAAGAGACAAATAATACGAACCAAGCATTAACAACTAATTTATATACTACAATAATATATTCAACAAAAAATATACATTTTTTACACAAATCTCAATGTATTTTAAACAATTAATATATATTCTTAAATCTACAAATCTACAAATTTATACTAAAATATTTGTCTCCACTATCAAAAATACTAACCAACAGATCAAATAGGGGCAACAACTAACAACAAAATCATATATTCAACAACAAATACACATTTTCTACACAAATCTCAAAATTTATATAAATACACCAATTACTTAAAACATAATATTAATAAGAGATAAACTAACTAAAGATAAAAAAAACCTTTAACGGGGGAATGTTGTTGATTTGTAGTTTCAAATCGCCAAAATCGCCCAAAAATCATACCATGACCTTCAGATCTAAAAAATGGAGGACCTGCGGCTACATTATGTTTAAAAGATCCTAGGCGACGTAAGTATACATACTTACGTCGCCTAATAATAAGTAATTCCTGGTGGACCTCCACATAGATATAATGCTTGTGAATAGTTGAAATTAGGCAACGTAGGTTATTTATCACGTCGCCTAAATCATTCTTACACGACCAAATATATAGCTAGGTCGCATAAGTTATTCTAGGCGACGTATAAAAAAATTGCGTCGTCTAAGAAAATCTTAGGAGACGTATATATTTATACGTCGCTTAAGACAAACTAGGGCGACGTAATATATTAGATACGTCGCCTAATCTATCGAATGGTGTAGTGTTATAAGAGGCTAACTCCATAAGAAGTCACAGGATATTGGGAATTGGCTGACTCATGCCATATCCCAGTAGACCACACTACAGCCACGATCAACCCCATCATCTTCCTCATTTGCATGGGAACTACATCGAAGAATACCCTGAGCATCTACGTATGTGACCTCTTCCTGGTCACCTTTTAAAGATCCAGCTAATCATCTTATACAAGATTCATGTAATTTGGTGAAGATGCTTAAGAGATAGAAAAACTCGAGAAACAAGAAGCTAGAGAGAGAATAAGAAAATGAGAAGGAAAGAACCCACTCGTGGGACAAAACCTCCTCCATCGAATTGTCGCATGACAACCCTACCTCGTTTTTGGCTTTTTCCACTAAGGGGACTTCCAAAATGGTTTTTATTGACCTTTGTGCAAAAACACACACTCGCACAATAATATTGAATGCAAGATTCTAAGTCATTTCTCCAATCACGAGAGCAAACAACTACAAATGAATCTCTGATTTCTAGAATACTGAAAACTAGTAATGAGGATGAGAAAATATCAAAATAAGACGGGAATAGAAAGAATTAAAAGAGTAAAAAAGAGAAAAATCCCACATGAATGCTCAGAGTGAGCGAAAGAAATAGAAATATATAAAGTGTCAGGGAGAGTCACACCAAAAGTGACATCTAGGCCAAACCGGAAAAAGCGTGTGATTGCCAGGAGCCACTTTTTTAAGGGGCATTTTTTGATGCTTCAACCGAAATTAGAAACTTTAAGGATACTTCAATCAAAATTAGAAACTTTAAGGATGTTTAAACTGAAAATAGAAATTTTAAGGATGCTTCAACATAAATTACAAACTTTAAAGATGGTTCAATTGAAAATTGTACTTTAAGAACGAACAAGAGATTTTGGTCAAACTTTAAAGGTCATTTTTGCTACTATCTAAATTAAATTAATTTTCACTCACATTATAATATTATTAATATTTGATTAATGATTCCAATAATCTCAAAATCTTCATTCTATTCGATTATTCCTATTCTTAGACAACTTGCAAAGTTAGTTATTTCTATCAAATTGTTTTCAAACCTATCCTTGTAATTTCTAAACATTCCAACTACGTGGACTTTAGGTGATATTTGGTTGAAGTTTTGAGTTGAGTTTTTAAGTCGAGTTTTTAAAATTTAGTGTTTTGTAGAGTTTAGAAGTATGTTGAAAAGTGAATTTGGTTTTATTTGAGTTTTTTTCAACCAACTAAAAAATCTCATAAAAAAATTTCAAAAAATAGTCACAATGGATCTTATTTTATAGATCTCGACGAGTAGATTTCAAATATATATTTTTTATCTAATTTTGATTTTTGGATTTAAAGTTATGGCATTTTAAAAGTTTTTTCGGAGAGAGAAAGTAAAGTAAAATAAATTTTGAAAAGTGTAAAAATAAAGTTGATTTTAAGTTGAGTTTTTAAAATTTAAAAAAAAAAACACCCACTAAACAGGACCTTAATTTCTAGAAACTTCCCTATAAGATATTGCTTATATGTTGGCTAATTTCTCTTTACACAATTATTTTATTTTATTTTATTTTATTTTTGTTTTCTTGTAAGGTACTTCTGTAGTTCTAGTTAACTTAATTTTTTTATGCATCTTTGATTTATAATAGATATATTGATAAATTATGAAATTGAGAAAAAGTTATTGACGGATGTAAAAATTATATATATATATACATATATGTGTATAAAAATATATTCAGAATGATATGTGTACCTAATTGGTATGTATATTCAGAAAAAAAATTTATAATTACAAGTAAATTTACGTTATAGATGATAAATACATTATTAGAAATATTTTTGAATATAATTTAATTAAACTAATGGAAGTCGTGTATAATATGCTCCATGTTCATGTGATAAAAAAAATTAAAAACAAACAAACGAACCTTTAATTTCTTTCCCTTGTTTTATTTGAAACAGTTATTAGGAGTAAAGCAAAGGCTGCTTCGTTGTGAAAATGAGAATGGGTCAACAAAAGGAAGTTTCTGACTAACCCTGTTTAGTTGAGTATTTAAAAATAATTTTTAATTTTTAATTTTTTTTATTTGATCCTTGTTTCAAAAACTAAATTTAAAATATCATTTCATACTTCTAAAAATCAAATTCACTTCCATTTTTTTTCATAAAACTTCTAAAAATTTAAAATATCATAACTTTAAATCTAAAAATTAAAATTCGATAATATATATATATTTAAAACTTAGTTATCAAAATCTATAAAATAAAATCAATTGTAACTATTTTATAAATTTTTTTTTCATGAACTTTATTTTCTCTCATATGTTTTAATTTTTTTGAACTAAACACAAATCGAGTTTTAATCATTAAAGTTTTAAGCACTATTGGCAGCAATAATGCATGCCAGCTTGGCACAGTTCTTTCACCGGAAAATTTAAAGTAAGGACCAGTCCGTACGAGCTGGTCCCTTTTACGACGCTTTTGCGTCATAAAAACACACTCCAAGTGTTTTTATATCACAAAAGGGTGGTAAAATGGATCAATCCGTACAGACTGGTCTGTACTAAAAATGCTCTCGTTCTTTCACTTCATTTTATTTTATTTTTCTTATTGTTTTTTTTTATACAAATGACGAATATACTAAAATAGTTCAAGAAAAGAGAGGGACAGGGACAGGAATAAGGACCTATGTCCTTTACTTGAATCATCAGATTATTTTTCATGCTTTGTTTTTAGAGATGTCCCACATCCAAACCAAACCCGGCCCCCCCCCCCCCCCCCCCCCCCCCCCCCCCCCGGCGCCCAACCCACCCCGTAATATTTTTAAAAAGTTGACTTATACCCCTATGTTTTTAAAAAAATGAGTAGTACCTTTTTATTGGCCCCCTCAAATTTTTTTTTTATAGGTAAAATGTATAACCATTTGTGCTTAAACATATAAATACAACTTTCAATCTTACATACAATGAGATTTACCGATATAAATGCAGAGAAAGCAACACATAACATATTTTGTGCATACTTTTATATTAATTATTTTTATGTCAAAAAAAATTGTACTTATGAATTATAATGTAGAATCAATTGCAATACTCACAATATTAAACGATTTTAACATTGTTTATATATACATTGAAGTATTTATATGCTTTTAAGAAAATGAAAAACTTAAACATTATTTTAAAGAAAAGGCAGAATATATTACATGGGGCTAGGTAATACCTAGCTTGTTTATTTGATACATGCAAGACAAAATTACAAGTAGGGGGGCATTGCCCCCTTTATCACAAACAACACTCAAAATACAGAGGAAAACAAAAATGTCTTCCTAACACTAGACATTTCCATCTTTAAGGAATATGCATCTCTTTATTTATATTATATTATTATTATTATATTCATTTATTTTTGGAGGAGAAACTTGAACCATCCAGATGATTGTTTTGGGTATCTCTTAAGACCATTCTTAAAATCTATGAAATTGATACCGAAACGAACAGTGTAGCCAGCAGCCCATTCAAAATTGTCCAACAATGACCATGCAAAGTATCCCTTCACTTTTGCGCCTTCCCTATATTAACATAAAAATAATAATTAAATAATGCCTTATTGTCCTCTAATTTACGAATTGGACTATTTAAAATTATGTTTTTCTTGAATTATCTAATTATCAAAAAGTTTGGCTGAATTTGACCTAATATAAACATTTAAAAACTTAAGTCAATTCATAAGTGATTAAATAAAACAAAATAATTAGTTGGAATTAGACGACTATCATTCAAGTTCGTGGGCAAAAACACACTAGACAATTTTCTAAAAAAAAAAAAAAAAACATACAATTTTTTTTATTGAATGAATTTATAGATTAAACAATTTGTGCAGCCAAGAAGGCATCAAAAAAATCTCAATATTGCCGTATTAATAATATTGCAAGAAAGAGAAAAAGGATATAATTTGATTTGTGGTTATTTCTAAAAATATACTATAATTTTTATAGTATTCCAAGAACTTACTCAATAGCTTGTTGAACAAATGAAAGATGATTATAATGGTATGATATCCTCTTCTTGTCCGCAAGAGCTTCACTAAGTGATAATTTTGGATCATTTAATTCATCAATACCTGCAAACTAAATATTAGTAATTGTTCCAAATGCAACATAATTTTTTTTTTCCATTCCATATAATACATATATCGGGAAAGGTTCAAGTTACACCTGGTGTAAAACAATGAAGTTTTACACCGTCAATAACTTTCTGTCCATTTCATAATTTATCGATCTAACCGTTGAATTAGTTAATTATAATATCTCAAAGATACATGCAAAAAACTAAATTAATTAGAGATGCATAAGTCCCTCATCCCAATTATGTTATATATTGAATTTTAAACCATAAAAAATTAAGTAAAAGTAAGTATAGTGTTTATGTGGTTACAAATATAAGATTAATTTGAAACTTTGTACTTTTAATGAATAGAATAAAAATAACTTATCTAACAGTAGAATTAATAAACTATGCATTTGAGAAAAAGTTATGAATAGATGTAAAAAAATTTAATTTTACATCCGTGTAGGTTGAACCTTCTTCTATATATATATATATATATATATTTTATTTATTTATATGACACACAAAAGATTTTATAAAAAGTTAATTACCATTCTCTGTAATGTAGACATCTGGATTATGGTACTTTGTCTTTATATAGAGCAACATATCCTTGAGCCCTTTGGGTCCTTTGGGATAAACAAAAAGCCATTCTGAGCCAGCCTGTAGTATTAAGTGGGCATATAATAAAATGTTTGTTAGTACAGCAAACTGTTGGTGTCATTTTCTTAATTACCAAATACTTAGGCCTAGTTTGGTTTACGGAAAGGAAATTAGTTCCCCTATCTTTCTCATGAAGGTGAGAAAGTAAATTTTCTATCAAATTTCCTTTCTTGTGTTTGGTAAACCATGAAAAATATTTAGGTAAGAGTATTATTGTCTAAAATTTGTGTAATAAATGCTTGTAAATCACATGGGAAAATCAATCCCATGTGTTTTGGGAGGAATGATTTTACCCCCTACTTTCTCCTCTCTCGGAAAAGTGTTTCCGGAATTTGTGCTTACCAAACAAAGGAAAGGAACGACTTTCCTTTCCCGAGTACTAAAATCCGTGAACCAAACGAGGCCTTAATGTTTTCTTGTGGATATTGAATTGCAAAAGTTGGGTTAGGCCATCTAATGTATGTATGATATAAATTCATATTTACTATCACTATTGGTACATCAAATTAGTCATAAACCTATATTTTATGGTAAGATTTGGCTAAATTTAGTAATGGGCCAAATTATAGCTGAGCGAATGAATCTTGCCTGTTGTAGACACCCCGATCCGTGACCCCCGCAAGAACACTAACGACCTTCGAAAACTACTATTTTTTTGGGTCCGGGACCCACCTGAGTACCCGAAACTACCCGAAAGGGTTTGTTGGCCAACAAACCTATTTTTAAATAGAATTGTCGCACGATAAATGGATATGTCGTGCGACAATCCCCCTTATGTCGCGCGACAATCCCCCTATGTCGCGCGACAATCCACTCTCTAACACATTAGTCTGTCAGAAACATCACTTCAGCCGTTTGTTGCGCGACATTGGACACATTGTCACGCGACATATGCCCTTTTTGGGAAAGTGTCGCGCGACAATCTTCCCCGAGCAGTATAAATAGGCCAACACCCCCAAAGGTTTAAAGACAGCAACTTGGGATTGAAGAATTATTGGCTTATATTTGATTTTCTAGTCTTTTATCAAGCATTCTCGATTCTCGTCTTATTTCTGAAGAATTATCGGATCTATTCACGACACTCGACGTGTCCCTCTCTGAAATCGAATTCTCGAAAATATCTAAAGAAGGAAAAGATCATTATCGCCGGAGATCTCTCTGCCGTATTACATTTTCTTTCTTATTATTATTCTAATCGGGAAGGTAAAGAAAATCTCTTGTAGTATTTAAATTATATATCTGTGTACTTATTTTACTTCTGTTATTCAGTCCACATTTTATTTGAATAAACTTATTGCCAAGTTACAAAGTAGTCTGCTGTTTTCAAAACAAAAAGACCCTGATAAAATTATTTGCAAAATCAGAAGATTAAGTACATTATCGTTCGGACAAAATCCTGTTTTCAAAACCCGGACTCATAAAACTTATCTAGGAATTAACATCAACATATCCTATCTTTTTAGACTGCGACATGTCTGATAAAACTCCCCTCAAGAATTCTAATTCCATATTAAATTAGTCCCGATACAAGATCCGAACTTTTACAAAAGTAATCACAATACGAGAAAACTATCATTATCCGAGGAAATAATACGGGAAACTCTCTCTCTCAAAATAAAACAACTGTTATCACTTGTATTTACATCTTTCAAAAATAATAAAAATATAGGATCTCGGAACACAAAGGTTTTTATCCCTTTCCCCGCTTTTTTTCAGAAATTAGGGTTTTCACATAGAAAGTAGTGGACTGTCAGTAAAAGCATCCAAGTTTTTCAACATAGAATAAACATATAAAAGACCACTAGAGACCGAATGGGCGGAATGGGTGCTTAATACCTTCCCAAAATGTAATATAGTTTTCGAACCCTATAGAATCCTAGTTTCGTAGACAAACGTGTAAAGAAAGGCTTATCTATAGCCTTTTCTCTTACACAACTATTTTGTCCGTTTTCTTGTAAAACGTACTGGCGACTCTGAATGAACCCTCTTGCATCTAGAAATAGAACCTAGGAACACCCGATGTGAACCATCAACCAAAATACTCCAACAAATGGAATGACGGAATCCGTTCCGACGTTTCAGACACCCAAACTAACGGGGACGAGACCCGGGGGTCGCATTTGCGGATTCTCACAGTGGCGACTCTGCTGGGGATTATTAGAAAACTAGACTCTTATATGCGGACTTTTGTTTATCTGTTGAATACTTGCTTTTACCACTTTCCCTACTTATGTTAATTGTTTGAGAAGAAACCTTTTTCTAAAAATGGGAGTTTTTTAAAAAATACGTAATAAAGATAATGATATTTGTGAATCCAACCTTTCGAACTTTACACGCACTTTCACAAATCATGCATTGGTTCTACGAGTGTGAATTTACCCCAAACCCTCGGAAGTATTATAAGTGAGTAGGGAGTTGGCTTGCTTGGGCCAACATAAACCGAAAGCATTTACTTCCACTCTCCTTGGCCAAGTACGCCCCCAAGGTATATCAAGTGACGAGAACACTCACATACCCGGGAAGTATATCAAAAGGCTCTTGCACGTACCCGCCCCTGGGGTATATCGCAAGGTCTTGCCAAAAAGGAGGGAGCCTGAAGCCTTAACCGTTCATACACCTGCGCTGCATATAAGATTGAGTCAAATAAAACACTTGTCAAATAGCCGTAGGGGATGTACCACCCTACGGCTTACTTTATACACCTTTTTGAAACCCAAGTATTTTCTCGGTGATTTTTAGTGGTTCTTTTGGCAAAAATCGAGTCGCATCGTAGTCTTCCTTCATCTTCATCACGTGGTCTCGTCTACAGCCGTAATACGACGACAGACTGGAAGGTTGGGTCGGTCGAGATCATACTGGAAGATTAGTAAGACCAAGCACACCCGAAATGGCCGATGGACGCGAGAATCAAGAGACAGATCAGAGCCTAGTCGAGGCATCTACAGTTCAGCCAACTTTAACCGAGATGCACCGATTGTTGATGACCGTCAGCATGAATCTAGCAATCCTCACGAACGAGTAACAGAGTACCCGAGTTCGAGTAGAAGAATTGTCAGCCGGACGGGCCGCACCACCGGGGTTTGAACGACTACCACCGAATCGAGATCAAGGGCAGTCATCACAAGTACTTCCCCCAGTCCAAGGAACCAATCCACCGCAAACAGGTCCTATCCCACCCGGTCCATTCAGACCGATCCCAACAACCAAAATCAATGGGCCCCAGATTCTGGCCCCACTTACCAACAACAAGAGCCACCCATCATCTGGCCACAACCTCAGCAAGGCCTTGATCCCCAATACCAGCCATGGCCACAAGTCCTCGCAAGAACTATTCCACCACCGGCCCCGGTAGCCCCTCCTAATGAATACCCAGACATCAACCGACTTCGAGCAGTGTATGCGAAATCGGTTATAGCTCGGGAACAGCCCGATGAGGTGTCAAGAGAAAGTGAAAAAATAAAGAAACTGAAAGAGCAGATGAAAATTCTGCAAAGGGGGGTTTCCCTGATAAAAGGGGCAGACGAAATTACAGATATAAATGCATTCTCCCTCTACCCAGAAGCAAGATTACCCCAGGGATTCAAGCTCCCTTCCATCACCAAATTCTAAGGAACCACACCCCCAAAAACTCACCTCCAATCCTACATCAGATCTATACATGTGTCCAGTTGCGGAGAGCCGAAGTTGGCTCAAGCCTTTCATATGACTCTCACGGGTGCCGCCCTGAGATGGTTTTTCGATCTAGAGAGGCACCACACAAAAACTTGGGGAGATATCGTCAAGGAGTTCATGACCAAATATGGGTCCAACGAGGATTTGGAAATTACCCGTAAACACCTGGAAATGGCCAAGCAAGGCGAGAAAGAAAGCTTCAATGATTTCGTCACACGCTGGAGAGAGATGGCCTCCCAAATGTCCAAACGACCCGATTAAGAAGAGCAGTTGGAGATCATACAGAAGAATTTCACTCCAGCTGTATTGAGTTGCATGGGAAAGCATGTGTTCCCACACTTCAGAGCCCTGTTGAGTATGGGGTCGCAAGTAGAGGAAGAATTGGCCAAAAAGGCAGAGACTGATACCAAGAAAGCCTCATACACCGGGAGAAAGACAGCCACTCCAGCCGTGAATCAACTAAACTCGTACCCATATCAACAAAACCCATTCTAACAGTCACAACAAGCCCCTCCGATGAGTTGGCCTAGACAAAGAGACTCTTCAAATACCGAGGCCAATAAAAGGAGAAACTTTTGCACCCTTCCCACTACCCTGGTCAAAAGCCTGGAACTACTCCGAATGGCCGAACTGATCACCCCACTCAACCCACACCCCCCACCAAACCCTATTCCCAGTACCTGGAGAATGAATGAGAACTGTGCATACCATCAAGCAGCGGGCCATGACACGGAACGCTACTTGGCTCTTCGCCATCGTATCCAGGACCTCATTGAAGCCGAAACCATTCTCACACCCGACGGGCCCAATATTACCAACAATTCCCTTCCCAACCATGCTCCACCTACGGGAATTAACGCCTTGACCACTAATGAGAAAGGCTTTGATCCCGTAGGACTCATTCGAGATGACCCAGCCTACAAGGAGCCCGTTGTACTGCCAGCAAAGGCTCAAGTGGCCCCAGGCCTCAATCCGATAATTGACTAATTTATGGCTAAAATGAACTTCCTACCCGGGCAGGGGTTAGGAAAGGCCAATCAAGGGATCTCACAACCACTCACAATCAAAACCAATCCCGAAAAATCTGGGATAGGATGGACCCAGGATAAGAAAAAATAGCCGTGGAAGCCCCGAGGCCCCCCCAAGAAGACAATCTGTATGACAGAAACCTCCCCCAGAACTTTCAGTTGCTCGGCAGAGCCAGAGTCATCAGAAACCCCAGAAGGATCAGACCCAGCATCTCTTTGGATACAACAAATTACCCGTTCAGGAAGGGTATACCAGCCACCGCCAATGGATACCGAGAAAACACCACCTCCTAAGGAAATAGGAGAAGATCGAGTACTAGAACAGTTGAAGAAAACCCAGGCACACATCACCATTTGGGGCCTCTTGGTTTCCGCCGAACCTCACATGACCGCCTTCATCAAACTCCTAGATGAGGCCGTCATATCACCCGATTCCACACCAGAACAACTGCCCAACATGATCGGGTCCCTCACAATCCAAAGAAGTCTGTCATTTTCAGATGAAGACTTATCTCCATTGGGAAAGAAACACAGTTTGGCCCTCCATATTACTGTCCGGACCCGAGGAAAAATCCTGCCACAAGTCCTCATCGATAACGGGTCAACTATAAACGTCTGCCCCCTGAAGACCGCCAGATGCCTGGGTATATAGGATTCAGAACTTTCTCCGTCAGCCGTAACCGTCAGGGCCTACGATAACACCAGGAGGGCCGTCTTGGGCTCTCTAAAGCTCGATCTCATGGTTGATCCAGGAAACTTTTTAGCCAATTTTCAAATCATAGACATTCCCTCCAGTTTTAACCTTCTGTTGGGAAGAGCATGGCTACACGACATAGGAGCACTCCCCTCCTCCTTACACCAGAAGATCAAGATACCGTTCGAAGGGAATATAATCACCATCCAAGGAGATCCTGAGAGGACCTTGGCAGATCTGGAATTACCTATTTTGGGCATCAAGAGCCAGAGCATACAGTTGGGAGGCTTTTCTTACGAGCCTCAAGTACAAGCTCTCACCACCCAGAGAATCGAGTATCTAACCCCTGATAATATCCCCGGTCTCAGCACCAAGATCACAAATATGCTGAGAATGATGAAATATTTACCTAGAGCCAGCCTAGGAATGGGGCAGCCGGGATTACTTCAAGCCTTGGAACCGGTAACGAGGTATGAAAGGGAAGGTTTGGGGTACCAACACACCGAAGAAGACAACCAAGAGAAAAGGAGCCGATGGCATCAATATCCAAGTTTTAGCTCTCTGAATGAGTTTTTCGTCAAAGAAGGAGAGGACTTCCCCTTTTGCGCTTTCAGGAGCCTTGGAGAAACAGCGACGGAGAGAACCTTCCAGGATAGAAAATCTTCTATGAAGAGGACCTTTATATCAAGGAAAACACTATACACAGCTTCTCCACCAAGTTAACAATCGATCCAAGAGAAGAAGATGAAGACAAGGAAGATGAAGAGGAAGAAATAATCGGAGATATCTTCGACATCATGGCTTTAGGGGATAATGAGCCAAGAGACGACCATGTACACTTAATACACGCTGATCCGAATTACTAAGAAAAAGGGGGAAGGAGTGAAATTGTAAGGGTGAGAGACAAGAATGAGGGTAAGGCTAGGAAGGTGTCACTCCTAGATTTACTTTTTAAACTTGTACCTGTAAACACTATTATCAATGAAGAAGACTATGTTTTGCGTTATCCTGTTAATTTTAATTATGTAATTGCTTATATGGAGTTGGAAAGACTAAACGAACACCCTGAACGGGAGGAGCAGCGTATACAGAGCGAGGAAGGAGACACTCTTGTGATTAACCTCGGGACATGAGAGGAAAGAAAATAGGCCTGTATTGGGGCAAGTCTAAGTGAGATAGAAAGAGAAGAATTCACACAAACTCTGAATGAGTATGTGGATATCTTCGCCTGGTCCTATGCAGATATACCGGGTTTGAACAGCCAGATAGTCATGCACGAGATACACACCAAGCCAAAATTTAGGCCCGTCAAGCAAAAGTTGAGAAAACTTACGCCAGAATGGTCCCTGAAAGTGAAAAAAGATGTGATGAAACAACTGAGTGTGGGATTCTCGCGGGTGATCGAGTACCCTTCATGGTTAGCCAACATTGTGCCCGTTCCAAAGGCAAATAGGAAAGTCCGCATGTGCGTAGATTACCGAGATCTCAATAAAGCTTGCCCGAAAGACGATTTCCCATTACCCAACATTGATTTAATAGTGGATACTACCGCTAACCATGCCTTGAAATCATTCGTGGACGGTTTCACCGGGTATAACCAGATCAAGATGCACCCGGATCACCAAGAGAAAACAGCATTCATCACACCGTGGAGAACATGCTGCTACACCGTTATGCCATTCGGGCTGAAGAATGCCGGAGCAACATATCAGAGGGCAGCAACAACAATCTTCCACGGCATGATTCACAAAGAAGTAGAGGTGTATGTCGACGACATGATAATCAAGTCGAAGGAGAGGGAAGGCCATGTACCAGTCTTGCGAGCCTTTTTTGATCGGCTTCGCCAGTATTAGATGAGACTCAATCCGCAGAAATGTGTGTTCGGGGTGACCAAAGGAAAGCTCATAGGCTATGTCGTCAGTAAAAAGGGAATCGAGGTAGACACTGCCAAAGTTCAAGCTATCCGAGACATGCCCGAGCCTCGTACCGAGAAAGAAGTCCAGGGATTTTTGGGTAATTTGCAGTATATCAGCAGGTTCATCTCTCAGCTTACTCAAACTTGCGAACCCATCTTCAAACTCCCGAGGAAGTCTTCACCAGGAGAATGGGACGGTCAGTGCCAGGAAGCTTTTGATAGAATAAAAGACTACCTCTCCAAACCCCCAGTATTAGCCCCGCCACAGACTGGACTGCCACTAATTCTATACCTGACCGTCATTGATTCGGCTGCAGGAGCCATGATAGTCCAACATCTGACCGATACACGGAAAGCACAGGCCATCTATTACATCAGCAAGAAACTGTCCCCATTTGAGATAAACTACACACCATTGGAGAAATCATGCGCCGCCCTCGTCTGGGTAACACAAAAATTACGGCATTATATGCTGGCTTTCCCGGTCATCCTGACATCACGAATTGATCCGTTGAAATATCTCTTTGAGAAATCGGCTCTCTCAAACCGCATGGCAAAATGGTTATTCATACTCTCCGAATTCGACATTACCTAAATGACCTAGAAGGCAGTCAAAGGCAATATCATAGCTGATTACCTGGCCCACAATCCGATATTGGGAGACATGCTAGAAGAAGCTGAATTCTCGGACGAAACTATCATGAATGTCGAGATTGATGAAGACTGGAAACTGTACTTTGACGGGCCGCAAACCGAAACGGAAACGGGATAGGCATCCTGTTAGTCTCTCCAGACCAAACTCACTCCCCGGTATCGTATCGATTAGATTTCTTTTGCACCAACAACATGGCCGAGTATGAAGCCTATATAATTGGGTTAGAGATCGCACTCCAAAGGGGAATAAAGAGAATACAAGTGTACGGAGATTCGGCATTAGTGGTCCACCAAGTTCTAAAGGAATGGAAGATCAGAGATGAAAAGTTAGTCCCCTACCTTACCCAGCTGGAGGATGTCACCGGAAGATTTGAGCATTCGGAGTTCTACTATATACCCAGGTCACAAAACAGTTTTGCTGACTCATTAGCAACCCTGGCATCTATGATCGATATCCCGGAGGGAATGGAAGAAATAACTCTTACAGTACAAAGAAAATCGGGACCAGCACATTGCATGACCCTTGAGGTAGAGAATGAAGAAAACAGGAACTTAACCGCCTGGTTTTACGACATATGGAACCTGCTGAAAAACAGTCAGTATCCTGAGCAAGCAGACAAGAGAACCCAGGTTACGCTCAGGAGATTAGCATCAAGATTCGTACTTTGCGCTGGGGGGCTATATAAGAGAAATTACGACGGAGCCCATCTCCAATGTCTCACTAAAGAAGAATCCGTCAAAGTGATGGATCAGATACACGGGGGCGATTGTGGACCTCACATGAGCGGCCATACACTTGCCCGCAAGATCATCAGACAAGGCTATTACTGGTCTACCCTGCAAAACGACTGCGTTAATCACGTACGCCGTTGCCACAAGTGCCAAATCTATGCTAAATCTCATAAACTTCCTCCAAAAGAGTTGTAAAACATGACTGCTCCCTGGCCTTTCGCGACCTGGGGAATTGACATCATTGGGAAGATTTCACCCAAAGCTAGCAACGGCCATGAATTCATACTAGTGGCCATCGACTACTTCACCAAGCGGGTAGAAGCCGAGTCTTTCCAAACCCTTGACGCCAGAAAGGTTGCCCGATTCATCAGACGGAATATCATCTGTCGGTATGGGGTCGCACACGAGATCATCTCTGACAACGGCACTCACTTCGAAGGAGAGGCTAATTCCGTCATGGAGGAATACGGTATTACCCGACATAGATCTTCGCCATATAGACCGCAAACCAATGGGGCAGTCGAGGCCGCCAACAAAAACCTGAAGAATATCCTAAGCAAGATGACCGACACCTGTCAGGATTGGCCAGAGAAGTTACCATACGCATTGTGGGGATACCGCACCACCAAGAAGGTCTCCACTGGGGCAACCCCGTTTTCTCTTACATACGGGATGGAAGCAGTCCTCCCTGTTGAGTTAGAGGTCCCATCTCTTAGAATAATGCTAGAGAATCAAGTCAATGAACTAGAGTGGGTCCAGGCACGTTATAACGAGCTGGCCCTACTTGATGAAAAAAGATTGAAGGCCGCGTACCACCACCAAGGGTAATAGAAGAGAATTGCTCGAGCATTTAACCAGAAAGTAAAAACTCGGGATATCAATGAGAAAGACATCGTATTGAAGGAAATTCGATAGCCAGCCAGGGACCCAAGGGGAAAGTTCGGGCAAAAATGGACAGGTCCATACATCGTCAAAAAGATCGATATAGGGGGTGCCGCTATACTCACTGACTTAGACGGACAGTTACTGCATTCACCTGTCAACATAGATCGTCTGAAGAAGTATTATCAATAGATGTAACATGAATAGATAAGAACTACGTAAACCTGAGCCCCAACTCAAACTTTTGTTCTTTGTAAAATCAAAAAGGGGAACGTAGGCAACCTGAGAAGTGACTTCAGGCCCGTTTTAAACTTTGCAAAGAAATTTATTTCCCATAAAACAGTCCCTTGAATATTATTAAAGTGGTTCAGAACACCGGAAGTTACAAAGGAGATACAGCATACAGAAGAAACTAATCCCTAGGGGTTGGCCACACTGGGTCCTCAGTAGCCAAATCAATACGAGCCTCGTCCAGGATCTGATATGCAAAGACAATGTTATCATCAGTGGCCCCAGTATCCATGAATCGGAACCACTCCATTTGAAAGGGGTCACCAATCAGTTCTCCTTCCAGAGATTGCCAGCAAGAGCGGATAATGTCAGCCCGGGGGGGCCTGGTAATACCAAAACGGGCATAATTGAACTGACGAGTTAGTCGAGCACGCCACATCCTCTCTACCGATAAAGAAACATGTGGGGTCACAAATTTAGACTCAGAGGAAAAGTTGTTCAGACCAAGGGGAATGTCCTGAGGAACGTTGAACTGCCGAAGAAGACGTCCTGGGGGATAAAAAGAGGTAAACCAGAGCCCACGAAGTCGAACATAGTTCTGACCACCTGTACTAAACACCATCGCCCTCATCTTCCACTAAGGAATGTTCCACCGGATAGCCCGAAAGTTCTCCAAAAACCACACCGTCCAATCAGAGGAAGACATGGTCAAAGCACCAAAGAGGGGACGACAAAAAAAGTGTGTCAGGTTGTCAAGTCGCACCCCGTTGAAACCCACTAATCGGAAACGCTCCAACAGCCACATGTACAGCAAACGAGGGCTTCCCTTAAAAAAGGGTGAGGCTCCCCTTTGAAGATCATCTAGGCCATTCAAAGTCTCTGCAAGAACGATAGGCACTATGGACTCCCCATTCCTAGCATGGTAAATCAGACTCAGAATAGTCGGATCAACACGGGAAGAGCCCGTCACCAGTAACATATCGAAAATAAGACAGATCAAGGCCGCCGCAGTACGCCCCACACTATAAGAAGCTTTCTCTTCGTAATGATGAAAGAACCTCACCATTTTATGGAGGTCAAGAAGCCCGTCGACAATGAAACCATCACAGGCCGCTTGGGGAATAGCCAACAGAGCAATCAGCATATCTCGAGGACCGATTTCTTCTATGGGAACAGCCATCGAAAGACGAACATCAGAACGCAATAGCCAGTAGAACTCTTCATAAGTCGGGCAGAGCTCATCTAGCCCAAAACAAAAAAGATGATCCGCAGGGCTCTAGAAATACAAAGCACTTAGCAAAAAGGAAAAATTTACAGGACGATGGCACCAGCCCGCTAAAGGGCTAAATGCACCAAAGTTCAAGCTGTTTTCAGAAGATATTAGAGCATCTCGAGCATTAACGTAAGAAAAATCAGAGTTGGTGCGATAAGAAGACAATTTGGAAAAGGTGTGGGGATGAAGGAAGGAAGATGGGTGTATTTATAGCAAAAAAGAGGGTCATGTGGCTGTTTGTCGCGCGACAAACCCATGTCCAGGAGGGATTGTCGCGCGATAATCCCCTTTGGTGTCACCCTATTTTTGCTTTTCTTACACATAAAAGTCATTCTTGCCAAAAGAATCACTTCTGGATTCATTTTGTGCTCACTCTGTTCTTTTGCAAGAACCCTAAGTACTGCCACATCACAAAGGTATGACTCCTAAAATGATCAAATTCACGTAAATTATTATATTTTCATCACAGATAAAGAAAAAAAATACATCATCAGACACAAATAAAGATTTTTCATAAATCTAATAAAAAGAACAGTTTTCAAAACTAGATTTTGTTTAAACGTGTACATATCTGTCTAAACTAACTAAATGCAGGAAAAAAAAAACTAATCTATCCTAGCGCGCTTCGACACGCTACCACTATCGCCAAAACCCTCCTCCGGCGTAGGATCGACTGCTGGGACATCCGGATGAGAAGGAACTGCTGCCTGAGAGGGCCCCGTAGACTGGACCGGTGTCGTAAGGCGAATCACCGAAGACCGGGATCGCCTAGAGGTCCGAATGGTACTCTGCCGAGACTCCGTCCTAGCATGAGAGGAAGACAAAGGGTCATCCGCCCGGAGGGAAACATCGATCGCCCTCTGATAGTCGCGCATATAAATCCTAGGGTCTCGACCAACGTTCTGAAGCAAGTTCCAGCTATATAGATACTGAGAGTGCCAAGCCCTCAGATCCGCCAAATGCACGCTCACCAGCTGCAAAAAGAGAAAAGAAAGAATCAGCACAGTAAAGATAAATGAACATGGATAAGAAGGGATATTAAGGGAAGATAAAACATATACCTCATCATCAGAACGACCACCCAAGTAATCGAATGTATCCTCAGGAAGAGGATACTCAGGCACCGTATATCAACGTAGACCGGTGTGAACACCCCAATCCACGACTCTCGTGCGAACACTGGTTTTCCTAAAACAAAGCATCTTGCATTAAGTGTTGAGTCACCATGCATATAGAAGACCGTTAGGAAAAAGTCCATTTTCGGCCGCGTTGGGAGTTTGATATAACCTTTGATGCCTCTTCGCTTACTAGGACGGGGATCGACCTGCCCGGTCAGGTCGCGGGGTGTGGGGCAGCGCCCCGTTAGAAATCGAGTTATTTCTGAGTGTTCCCGTGCTTTATTTTGTGAGCCAACCGCAGCCCCCAGCCGCACGCTCCCAGCCGTACGGTTGGCACCCTAGCCGCACGCCCTAGCCGCACGCCCCAACCGCACGCCCCAGCCGCATGCCCTGCGGCTACCCCCAACCGCACACCCTGCGGCTACCCCCTGCGGTTGGCCTCTTTTGGAGCGTTTTTGGCGGGATTTTTGCTATAAATAGGACCCTTGGGCTCCCATTTGAAGGCATCAACACTCAATAGTGTTTTTAGCAAAATAGAAACTCTGTCAAAATTATTAGAGAGTCATTTTAGAGGAATTCTAAGAGAGAGTTTTAGAGAGAGAAAATCTAGAGAGAGAAAGGAGCAATCAAGGCAAGGTTCTTATTTTTTCTTCAAGCGCATCAGGTATATTTTCTACAACCCTCCTTAATTTCAGTACTGCATTTAATTTCACTTTTAATACAGAAAATTAGATAACTTGCAAAGAAGTTCATTGCTTTCAAAACAAGTCCTTTCTAAGTTTTACAAGAAATCTAAAATCCGTTTTGACACATTTTCAAAACAAACCAAAATACAAAAACAGTTTCCAAAAGAATGGAACTACGAGACTCTGATTTCATTCTACGAATGAATACGTAGGCGCTCGCAAAGCTCGAGTCTGATTTTAAAATACTGTTTTAAACTAAATTTATCTAGAAAGGAATATTCTGAAAACTATCCAAACTACTTGCAAGATATCTAAAATAGGAATTGAATACATGATCCATTAAGAGACCGAAAGGGAAAATTGGGTGCCTAACACCTTCCCAATTCGTAATGTAGTTCCCGAACCCTAACAAAGTAAATTTTCAAAATAAATCTCTGGTTTCAAACGTATGAAGGATAATTCACTTTCGAATTGTCCTTCGTACGATCTTTTGTTTGTTTTCTCGTAAAACAAACTGGCGACTCTATAAAACCATTTTCCTTCAAAACCGAGAACAAGAACTCCCTTTCTTCTTCTCGGGTCGCGGGTCCGGATTCTCACAGTGGCGACTCTGCTGGGGACCTTCGAGAACTAAGCTCTGATATAATGGATCATGTATTTAATTACTATTATTTATTAGGTATAGGTCTTGTAAGCTTTAGTCCTAGGAAAACATAGAAGCGATCTAGGTGGATACCCTGATGCCTTTATTTGCTAATTATGTGAGGAAAATCTTTTTCGTAATTAAAATTTTGTAAATTATCATAACAAATCCTAAAGCATTGATCAATAATGAACCGCCAGATTGTTATTTCGCACGCACCCACGTCTTATCATGCATTTTCGCGAGTGTGAATTTACCCTATTAACCTCGGGACCAGAGCCGTGACTAGGCCGTGGACTTGCGGGTCTACACTAGCCAAAAGCGCCTGGGACCACTCTCCTTGGCCAAGTACTTACCGAGGTATATAGAGTGACGAGAAAACTCACGTACCCGGGATGTATATCAAAAGGTCCTTACACGTACCTGCGCTCTTGAGGTATATCGTAAGACCTGCCAAATAGGAGGGAGCCTTAAACCTTACCCTCTTCAGCCATGCTTGCATATAGGGGAGTCAGCTTAGAACACAAAGATTTTCTGCATTGTTTTTATGACCGACAGTCGTGAGAATCTAGTGAGCGAAAGCCCTGATTCCATGAACAAAGCAACTCATGAGGAGAGAACTACCTGTATTTTCGAATGATTTTTCATAAAACTCTTTTCAAAATGATTTTTCAAAACTGTAGATAGTCAGGGAACCCAGGGAATTCTATTCCTACCCTACCGCTACACGGGGCTCTTAAGTTGTCGCCGTTGGTCTACTTTTGATCTCACCTAAAGAAAACTTTTTGTGTGTTTATTTTTGTCCCGATCGATGTATTTCTGGATAAAGTCCGGCGAGTTCTAAATGATATATTGTTGTTATTTTTCGGGGAATGCACGCGATCGAATTTGTCCTTTTTTCCGGCATCAGATATTCATTCCATCCTGGCCTCTGCGTGGGCAGGAAGAGACAGTACCGGACGACTCGTTAGACCGGATTCTTTTGAAAATATGGATCAGAATACTCCTAACCGAAATGTGAACCAGTTCAACAATGCAGCGGATCCGCCGCTCGATCCATTTTACCCAAACCCGGGAATGCCTCAGAACAATGCCGTTGGGGGTCAACCACTGCATCATACTCCATCTCTCAATGCTGATCCAAACCTGGCTAGTACAAGTGGGAACATGAATGCTCCGTTACCGAACCCCGAGGACATGTATCGGATGTTAATGAACCTGAACCAAAGCATGGCCATGTTACTGAGTGACAATCAAAACACTCGTGCCAAGTTGGACGAGTTGGCCAAAGGTCGCTTGGCAGAACCACCGAGGGAAACTCCGGTTATTCCTCCACCACCACCACCACCACTCTCAGTTCATACGGAAGCACCAATGCCGTTCGAACAGTTGAACCAACCCAAACACATGCATGATCCAGTTGGCAAATGGTTACACCAAGATCCTATCAATCAAGCCCCTCCACAAATGCCATCGATGCACGAACCTTATCACGATCCATATTATGAACCGATAAGGAGGCCCATGAGTGTCCAAGGGGAGGGCCCCTCACCAATGGAAGGCTACCGGGGGGATGAAGATTTATCTGAACTTAAAGAACAACTGAAAGCACTTACCCAAAAGGTCGCCGAAAGTTCAAATGATTTGACCCAGTTGCAGAGTTACAATTTGTACCCAGAGGCTCATTATCCAGTGGGTTTTAAGATGCCCACAATCCCAAAGTTTACGGGAACTACACCGCCGGAACTCCACCTAAAATCAAACGTCAAATCTGGTATTTTGCCTATCACTCGATGTTGAAAGTGGAAGCAGGGTTGACAAAAGTGTTTGGTATTATGATATCTGGCAGTTACTCAAGCATAATGAATACCCACCAAATACCGACAAAACCACTCGGGTTACACTTCGCCGACTCGCATCCCGGTTTATCATTTGTGCGGAGAAATTATACCAAAGAAATGATGATGGCATACATCTTCAATGCCTCGACGAGGAAGAATCCCGAACAATGATGGAACAAATCCACAGTGGAGAGTGCGGTCCACATATGAGCGGTCACACATTGGCACGAAAGATAGTTCGCCAAGGGTATTATTGGTTAACAATGCAAAAGGATTGTTTTGAATATGTCAAAGGGTGTCACCAATGCCAAATATACGCCAAAGCACAAAAGCTCCCACCGAAAGAATTGTATCCCATGATATCTCCTTGGCCATTTTCCATCTGGGGTATCGACATAATCAGTAAGATTTCGCCAAAAGGAAGCAATGGGCATGAATACATTATGGTCGCTATCGACTACTTCACCAAATGGGTTGAAGCCGAATCCTACAAAGGTTTAAATGCCAAGAAAGTAGCTCGATTCATCCGACACAACATTATATGCAGATATGGGGTACCTCATGAGATAATATCCGATAATGGGACACATTTTGAGGGTGAAGATAATGGAAGAATATGGAATCAAACGTCACAAGTCCTCCCCGTACCGTCCGCAAACTAATGGGGCTGTTGAGGCTGCCAACAAGAATTTAAAGAACATCATTAGTAAGATGGTAAAATCCGGCAGAAATTGGCCCGAGAAACTCCTGTATGCACTTTGGGGGTATCGAACTACTAAACGAGTCTCAACGGGGTCTACACCCTTCTCCCTCACATACGGAATGGAAGCGGTTTTGCCAGTGGAAATGGAAATACCCTCTTTACGGGTTGTCTTGGAAATCAGATCACCGAAAGCGATTGGATAAAAGCTCGGTACAAAGAATTGACGATGATTGATGAAAAACGATTAAAAGCTTCCTATCAACATCAAGGGTACCAAAAGCGTGTTGCAAAAGCCTTTAATAAGAAAATTCGAGAAAGAGGCATCATAGTTGGGGACTTAATACTCAAAGAGATTCGCGAACCGGCTCGAGACCCACGAGGAAAATTTTCGCCAAAATGGACAGGCCCTTACATTGTTACTAAGATACTATCCGGGGGTGCCGTTCTCCTTACCGACATTGATGGACAAGAGTTAAACTCACCAGTCAACCTCGATCGGTTGAAGAAGTATTATCAGTAAAAGTTGTATTCATGAACTACGAAGACCTGAGCCCCAAAAAAAAAAAGAGAGAAAAAAGTTATTATCTGGGGAAACGTAGGCAACCTGAATATCAGGCCCGGTCTATTCATTGTAATAAAATTCGTCCATTTGAAAGCACAAAGGGGGGGGGCAGAAAGAGATTTTCCATGTATATAATCAAAGTCAAGCTACTACATACTTCTCCATGTAAACAAAACATACATCAAGCTCCTACATGATTTTCCTACAGATTCACTTACCTACATCCAAAAAGCTTTCATAAAGAAGCTATATACCAAACCTAACCTAACCAATCAAAACCATTAGTCAGAAGCGGAATATAAGATCCTCTCTCGATCCATGGTCTGATACGAAGCAAGTACTGTCTCCTCTGTCACATGTGAGTCCGCAAACCGAAACCACCTCATCATTATAGGCTCATGCTCGATGGTCTGACGAACTCGATGCTAAATATGCAGTACAACGTCAGACCGGGTCACCTGGGTAATGCCGAGCTCTCCCCCATGAAATCGTTGGACAAAGCGAGTAGACCAAAGACCTCGTAGGGTCGTCTCCAACCCCGGGGTAATAGGCAGCGCAACCGAAGAAAAGTCTCTCAGTGGGAGGGGTATACTCAGAGGAAGACCAAACTGTCTAGTCAACCGGATGGGTATGTAGAACGATGTCTCTCGTAAACCACAGAACCGGAGGAAATTCTGCCCACCCATACTGACGATCATAGTCCTCATACGCCACCATGGGATATCCTAACGAATCGACGAAGAAGACTCAGAAAAACGCACAGCCCAATCGAAGGATGACAAACGATGGATCAGGGCGTAGTCGGGACGAAGAAAGAAGTGCCGAGAATCCCAGGGAAGTCGAGTCCCCAGATACCTAAACCTCTCAGTAACCCACATATACAGTAGATATGGGCTACCCCGAAAGTGGCTAAGTCGGCACTGAACCACGGCATCCAGACCATTCAGTGTCTCCACCAGTAAGATGGGAGTCACCAAATGGCCGCATCTCGCCTCAGTCACCACCCTAATAATCAAGGGATCAACCAGGATAGCATCATCAGTAACTAGAAGCATCTGAGAAAAAGTAAAGATCATACAGGCAGCAGTCCAACCTGAAAAATAAGCCGGATCATCGCCATGCTGCATGAAGAAATCAACCAGGCGACGTAAGTGGAGCCGTCCGTCTACAATCATGGCCCGGCACTCACTCTCCCGTAAACCCAAAAACTCCGCTAACATGACCAGAGGGCTCCTAGAATCCCGCAAAGAAGCCAACGGCCATGAGAGGTCCTGGCGCATCAGTAAGGTGAACTCCTCGATCGTCGGGCAGAGCTTGTCTAACTCGATACGAAAGCAATGATCCACAGCATCCCAGAACTCAGCAAAACCAAGCAGGAACGAATAGTTGATCTCATGCGAACACCAACGGTGAAGGTGGCTCAGGTCGCCCCAGTTGAGACCGCAGTCGGCCTCGGCCAAAGATACAAAATCAGACAAGAGGGAAAAGGCAGCACTTGTACGGAAGATAGACATGACGGTAGAAGAAAGACAATCTACTTTTAGGCTAGAAGGATAGAGTGAATAATGATTTGGATGAGGAAAAAAGGACAAATTCGCGCTCTATTTATAGCAAAAATGCACAGGCCAACCGCACGGCTGGCTCCCAACCGTACGGCTACCCCTTGCGGGTGGGGCGTGCGGTTGGCTCTTCCCCTTGGTCAAAAATCTTGGTTTTTCAAAATCTTCACGATACATCATGATATGAATGTTGCCAGACTTTATTCAGAAAGAACGATCTAGCATTGCATGCATATAAATTTAATAATTACTTGCCAACACGCATACTTGACCTTTTTTTGTAAATTAAATTTAGCCACTCTTAAAGATTTCTTTTGCACACATGATATGTTCACTAATATAAACACTTAATCATTTTGTTTTAATCAAGTTCATAATGATTTTTGCCAATATGTTATATAACCTTTTCTTACGAACCATATTCGCAATAAATTTCTAACATTCATATAGCATCACAAACATGTTTTCTCCAAAGAAAGAACACAAATATTTTATTAATAAATTAAAAC
Organism: Lonicera japonica; assembly: GCA_021464415.1. Classification (NCBI taxonomy): domain Eukaryota; kingdom Viridiplantae; phylum Streptophyta; class Magnoliopsida; order Dipsacales; family Caprifoliaceae; genus Lonicera; species Lonicera japonica. The sequence continues at coordinate 78,397 of JAKCWG010000082.1, forward strand.
CAGCTACACTAATCAACCAACATTTTTTCATAGAAAACAAATACATTTAAATTAACTACTAAATTAACAAAGTCTTTGCTAAAACCAAACATAACTTAATTAACAACTTAAATAAAATGTTTTTAAATCTAACAAAACATCGAACCATCACTCAAAAACATCAACGCTGAGGAGGAGGAGGATGATCCATCGTGCGTGGTCGTTTCGCTTCTGTCTCTCCAGCACCCTCCGCTGGACTCTCCGAAACTGTACGAGATGGAGCAAGCCGGGAAGTGCGCCTCGACTGCTGGACCGACTGAGAAGGTGCCACCGATCGGGACCGCGAGCGCGATGGGTGGTAGGTGGCAGTCGTATCGCCCGCCAAGCGCCTGCTGTATCGCCCCATGTACTCCGTCGGGAAGGGAGCCGCGAACGTCAGTAGTCCGTACATGTTGAAGTAGCTCCTCAGCAGCTCAGCCACCTCGCGAAGTAGGAATAAACCCCTCTGCCAAAAACCAAATTACCCGTCAGTAACATCTATAAACAAGCGCATGCACTAAAACTTTTAGAATAGAGGAAACCTTACCTCCTCGCCCGAGACGTGTGCTAGGTCCCCCATCCGCTCATCGCCCACAGGTACATCAGGGATCCGATAGTGTTTCGGTAGACCGAGATCCAGGTAAGGGATATCCCGTGGGTACTCCGGGATCGAGTATGACGCCAACGCCACACCCTCAGGAGCCTGTGACGGACCAGCTCCGCTAGCACCACCCACCGGGGGAATGTCCTCCCCAGTATCCTCTCCCCCTTCCGACTCGGGCGCCACTGCTTTCCCCTTCCCTTGGTCGCCCCCTTCTCCTGCCGGAGCCTGGCCTATACCCGCCTCCACTTCTAGTTGAGCTGTCCTCTCTCCTAGCTCTCGGAAGACTATACCGCGAGCAGCTCCTAATGATGGAGTCGACAGCGAATATGGCCTCAGCCCCACTGATCCGGCACCAGGCGACCCAACAGGTGTTCGCAGCAATGGCGAGAATGACACATGCTGAGCCCAATCCATGTCGCCAGATCCAAATATTGGCGACGACCCTGACACCGACCCGCGTCCCTCGGGTGTCTGCACTGACTTCAGCATCTGCCTGATGTCCTCCGACGACAGCTGAGGCGTCCTCCCCACCATGGCTGGAGGAATAGGTGGTCTCGATACTGGACTCCGCCCTCCGATAGGACTCCTCCCACCCTTCGTCGTCCTGCCTCGTCCGGGCGAAGCCGCGACAGTCGGCTCCTCACCAACAACCCCGCCTGGACCAACTGGGGGCACCCCACCATTGCCTCCTCCCAAGGGCACCTCCTCCGACCCTCCATCCTCCTCCTCCTCCACCTGCTGTGGCTCCTCGTCTCTCTCTCCATGCGGATCCTCGTCGTCTGAATCCGCAATCCCCTTCGCCCTCCGGTTAGGAGCAGGAGCAGGCTGATGTGGGACCCTCTGCGAGATGTACAACTGCCCCCGGATGAACATTGGATCTCCCCTGAGTGCAGCATACCTCGCGTATATGGCCCTGCCTCGCACCCCCCTCATCTCTCTCATCAGATAGCGGTGCGCGAAGGTCCCATACTCTCCCTCCACCAGCAAGCCCTCCATCGGGACGCCTCCCAAGAGTACAGCCCGATCCTCTGCAGCTAGCATGCTCGATTGCCTCATCGTCGCTGGAGGCCAGGCCGGGACCCTAAAGCCTAACCCGGGAGTGTGCTGCCGCACCACGCGCTCCCCCAGGTAGAAAGCTGCCCCGTACTCGTGCACAAACAGCCGCCTCGAACGGGTAGCCGCCAGCGCATCAGCATACCCCCACTGCTGCGTCACGTATGCCGGCCATGGGCTCCACTGAACCTTCCACATTGAACATACGCTATAAATAACACATCTTTCTTTTTCAAAAAATAATTTAAGTTTAATTCAAATTCATACCTGATCTAGCTGAAGACCTGAGACGTCGCCCGCACTGACGTCAGGGGTCAGATATCGATACACCCCAACTATGTTCCCGCTATAATACCGTCTGAAAAGCGGGAACTCATCGGCGAAAGTCGGGTGCTGTGAGAATCCGGACCCGCGACCCGAGAGAAGAAAAGAGTCCTCGTTCTCGGTTTTATTTGAAAACGTATTTTATAGAGTCGCCAGTTTGTTTTACAAGAAAACAAACAAAAGATCGTACGAAGGACAATTCGAAAGTGAATTATCCTTCATACGTTTGAAACCAGAGATTTATTTTGAAAATTTACTTTGCTAGGGTTCGGGAACTACGTTACGAATTGGGAAGGTGTTAGGCACCCAATTCGCCCTTTCGGTCTCTTAATGGATCATGTATTTAATTCCTATTTTAGATATCTTACAAGTAGTTTGAATAGTTTTCAGAATAGTCTTTTCCGGATAAACTTGATTTAAAACGGTATTTTGAAATCGGACTCGAGCTTTGCGAGCGCCTACGTATTCATTCGTAGAATGAAATCAGAGTCTCGTAGTTCCTTTCTTTTGGAAACTGTTTTTGTATTTTTGTTTGTTTTGAAAACGTGTCAAAACAGGTTTTAGATTTCTTGTAAAACTTAGAAAGGATTTGTTTTGAAAGCAATGAACTTCTTTGCAAGTTATCTAATTTTCTGTATTAAAAAGTGAAATTAAATGCAGTACTGAAATTAAGAGGGTTGTAGAAAATATACCTGATGCGCTTGAAGAAGAAATAAGAACCTTGCCTTGATTGCTCTTTTCTCTCTCTAGAACTTTCTCTCTCTAGAAATTCTCTCTCTAAAACTTTCTCTCTCAGAATTTCTCTAAAATGACTCTCTAATAATTTTGATAGAGTTTCTATTTTGCTAAAAACACTATTGAGTGTTGATGCCTTCAAATGGGAGCCCAAGGGTCCTATTTATAGCAAAAATCTCGCCAAAAACGCTCCAAAAGAGACCAACCGCAGGGGGTAGCCGCAGGGCGTGCGGCTAGGGTGTGCGGCTAGGTGCCAACCGTACGGTTGGGAGCCAACCGTGCGGTTGGGGGGCCAATAAGCGAAGTGGCAATAAAGGTTGTGGTATATTTCTAACGCGCTCGAAAATCAGGGTTTTTCCTAACGATCTCTCGTATGCATGATGACTCAAAACTTGATGCAGAATGCTTGTTAGGTTCTCACGAGAGTCGCGGATTGGGGTGTTCACAGGTGCAGATGGATCTGACCGATACCCTGATGGGTATGCGCGATAAACCACATCTGTCGTAAATTATCACAAGTTTTAAAACCATCAGTTTTTATTTAAACAATCACATGATTTTCAAAATAAATATTGAGATTTAAATTTAAGTAATTACCTCCCAAAGCGTTACCAGTCCGCGGTGGTTGAGCTTCATATGACGGCACACCAAGTCCATCGACTCGTACAGCACTGCCAGCACGTATCCTCCCCACGCGAATGTGTACAGCTGGTCGAAGAATCGCAGGTACGGCAGCCACCAGAATCGCAGGTTGTCGCCGCCACGTGCGTAGAAGAAGTCATGTATCATCAGCAGTAGAAAACACCGTGATAACTGCCGGACCTCCTGCCGTGTCATCGGTCCGTCTCTAAATCTCTCACTCTCCGCCTCGATGTGCTGTACCATCGCCGTGTGGGGTATCCCGTCCGCCACTATCCGGCTCGGCCTCCAACCAAGTGCCGCCCCCATCCCATCTAGCGTGACTCGTAACCGGGGGTTGAGTACCAGTGGCTCCCCTCCGAATGGTAGTCCCGCCAGTACGAACACGTCCTTTGGGGTCAACGTCATCTCGCCCCAACTCCAATGGAAGGTGTGCGTCGTGTCCCACCATCTCTCTCCCAATACCGTCGGCAGACTCACCGATCGCTGGAACTCTCCGCCGGGCAGCACCTCGATGAATTGTCCGAACGGGGTCGCGCTCAAGTAAGCCCTCACCAATGGGGGTAGCTGATCTCGAAGCTCGGGAGCGGCACGTGTGATACCGAGACAACGTCCAATCCTTTGTCACATCACATGTTTAATAAAATTTAGAACCCGCTATTTTAAATTAATACTGGATAATACATGTTTTGACAAACAAAACGCTATGTTAAGTATGCTTATTATGGCAAGTAATTATTAAATTTATCACATTTCATGCATATCAGGTCATTGCATTTTTTTCAAAAATCACATAATGTAAATACTAGAAATTAGAGCATACCCGAGTACGGCGGCGAATCTCGTGTGCCACAGGCTCCATCAGTAGCCACTCTCGTCCCTCTCCTGGCGAGATCAGCGGCACGTCGCGGTACATCGCCCGCTGTAGTGATCCGTCTGCCCCCAGTGGCCCCTCCCAGGCCACACCCCCCCAGTCGTCGTGATGCGGCGCGCAGATTAGTCGCCCATCCATCATCGCGGTAATAGAGTCCACCTCATCTCCCGGGAGTAGCTCCGGTGCCTCCCCTCCTTCCGGTGGGCCCCCCATCATCATGTACACGCAGATCGCAAAAAGTCTCGCAAAAGCCATCACTCACACTCTTCAGAACACTCGCTAAATGTTTTTTGAAAACGTCAGAAATTTATAGACTAGAGAGAAGATTGCAAGAAGAAGTGCTGAGAATGAACCCACAAGCCTCTATTTATAGGCCATAGGAGCCATCCGCAGGCTAGCCAACCGTACGGCTGGGGGGTCAAACCCTGCGGCTACCCACAACCGCACGACCCAAGCCGCACGCCGTGCGGCTACCCTCATTTTTGACCAGTTTGACCAAAAAAAAAAAAAAGAGAAAAAAGAGTCTTAGGGACTAAAGGTCATGAATCAACTTCTCCTGGAGTATAAGAGGACCAAGACTCACACACACGCACGAGATGACTGATCAATGCCTAAAGTTTGACACTCTAAAGTCTGTGGAGGAACCGAAATTCAATAGGATGGATCCATTGTCCGGAAGGCTCGAATTTGATTAATAAATAGGGAAGATGTAAAAGAGGAATCGGGTACCAGAAAAAATTGAAAGAGTAGAAAAAGGTAAAATCCCGTTGGTCCAAGAGCAAACAGTAAGGAACAAAAATGAAGAAAATCGACAGGGAGAGCCACACTAAGAGTGACAGCTGTGCCAAAAGGCGGAGGGCTACATCTTAGGTGAGTAAGGCTCCTGTTTTGGAAAAAGCCAAGAAAAGAAAAAGGCACAGTAAAGTTCGAAAGCCCAAAAAAGAGGGCCGGATAATCAAAAGAGGGAGCAATAAGGGTATCAAAAAACAGAAAACGATACAGGACCAGCATCTTCCCCGTGAAAAATCAGAGGGTAGCTTGAAGACGACTGAGAATTCCAAGCGAAATTCTATCCCCATGACCAAAGAGAGGAAAACTGAGGGTAAAGAGATGTCAAATCCCAAAAATCCATGCACAACGGTTCAAGAGTTTTTGGGGAAAAGTTGATTCAAAAATCTGACTCCCAATAATGCCAAAGGTCAAGACTGAGGGTAGAAAGGAATGGAAAAGAAAAAGCACTTCTACTTGCAAAACAGTTATCCCTAGCACATCATTTATTTGAAAAACATTAAAGCAGTGTCTGAGCATGCAGAACCATGGCAATGAGACAGTGTTAGGGAATTTTCCGAATTCCTCAGAGTTAGGAATTCTTCGCGTTCCCCACAAAGGGAATTTCTCCGAAATCACTTTCCCCACGAAGGGAAATAACGACACCACGTGTTCCCCACGAAGGGAATTTTCCGAATTCCTCAGAGTTAGGAATTCTTCGCGTTCCCCACGAAGGGAATTTCTCCGAAATCACTTTCCCCATGAAGGGAAATAACGACACCACGTGTTCCCCATGAAGGAAATTTTTTGAATTCCTTAGAGTTAGGAATTCTTCGCGTTCCCCACGAAGGGAATTTCTCCGAAATCACTTTCCCCACAAAAGGAAATAACGACTCCACGTGTTCCCCACGAAGGGAATTTTCCGAATTCCTCAGAGTTAGGAATTCTTCGCATTCCCCACGATGGGAATTTCTTCCGATCCCCTTTCCCCACGAAGGGAAATAACCTTTACCGTACATTCCCCACGAAGGGAATAACTTTATCCCCATACTCCTCACGATGGGAGTTTTCAAAATATTTTCAAAGATATTGACTTCTTCTTCTTACTCCGGATCCCCACGAAGGGATACATCTGAAACCCAGAAACACTCTTTCACTTTTCCCTAAAAAATGGGAAACCTTTGAAGCACTTTTCCGTTACGATCATTTGGACTCAATGAATGCCAAAACTTCTCACGTGAAAGTCCTGTACACTGAGGGTGGTATTCCGCTGAGGGTAGCGTACCGCTGAGGGTAGACGGAAGGAAAGATTGATGCATCATGTCGCCTGGCCGAAAGGAAAGGGGCGGTCGTGGATCGCATCGCCTGGAACGCAACGAGATCCACATGCCAGGAAAGGGTACACTCGGATTCAATTATCACCTCATGGAGATTCACTAGAGAGTCGTGAATCATTGTCTTCTTATCTTCCCTGAATTCTTGCGTACAAGAATCCCGGGACGAGAGGGTCTGTGAACATCCCAATCCACAACTCTCGTGCGAACACTGGTTTTCCTAAAACAAAGCATCTTGCATTAAGTGTTGAGTCATCATGCATATAGAAGACCGTTAGGAAAAACTCCATTTTCGGCCGCGTTGGGAGTTTGATATAACCTTTGATGCCTCTTCGCTTACTAGGACGGGGATCGACCTGATGTGGGGCAGCGCCCCGTTAGAAATTGAGATATTTTCGAGTGTTCCTGTGCTTTATTTTGTGAGCCAACTGCAGCCCCCAGCCGCACGCTCCCAGCCGTACGGCTACCTGCCAGACGTACGGTTGGCACCCTAGCCGCACGCTCCCAGCCGTACGGCTACCTGCCAGACGTACGGTTGGCACCCTAGCCGCACGCCCCAGCCGCACGCCCCAACCGCACGCGCCAGCCGCACGCCCCAGCCGTACGCTCCAACTGCACGCCCCAGCCACATGCCCTGCGGCTACCCCAGCCGCACGCCCTAAAGAGAGAAAATCTAGAGAGAGAAAGTTCTAGAGAGAGAAAGGAGCAATCAAGGCAAGGTTCTTATTTCTTCTTCAAGCGCATCAGGTATATTTTCTACAACCCTCCTTAATTTCAGTACTGCATTTAATTTCACTTTTAATACAGAAAATTAGATAACTTGCAAAGAAGTTCATTGCTTTCAAAACAAGTCCTTTCTAAGTTTTACAAGAAATCTAAAATCCGTTTTGACACATTTTCAAAACAAACCAAAATACAAAAACAGTTTCCAAAAGAATGGAACTACGAGACTCTGATTTCATTATACGAATGAATACGTAGGCGCTTGCAAAGCTCGAGTCTGATTTCAAAATACTGTTTTAAACTAAATTTATCTGGAAAGGAAAATTCTAAAAACTATCCAAACTACTTGCAAGATATCTAAAATAGGAATTGAATACATGATCCATTAAGAGACCGAAAGGGCGAATTGGGTGCCTAACACCTTCCCAATTCGTAATGTAGTTCCCAAACCCTAGCAAAGTAAATTTTCAAAATAAATCTCTGGTTTCAAACGTATGAAGGATAATTCACTTTCGAATTGTCCTTCGTACGATCTTTTGTTTGTTTTCTCGTAAAACAAACTGGCGACTCGATAAAACCATTTTCCTTCAAAACCGAGAACGAGAACTCCCTTTCTTCTTCTCGGGTCGCAGGTCCGGATTCTCACAACCGGCGCCAATATAAGAGATATCCCGAGGAAGTGGCAGCAGGTCTACCGAATGAACAGACGAACCCGCCGGTACAACAACAGAAGTAGACCCACCCTCCTCACGGATCGAGAACAAGGGAGGCCGAGAAGAAGAACCCCCGAAACCTGGAGATCGGGCCGGAGGGCCCATAGCAGTCGACGAAAGAGGGGCCAGTGTGGCGAAAGTACGAACACCTGGAGGATCCACCAAAGCCGTCGCTCTCAGAGGAGGGACCCCGCTAGAAGGAGTGGTCACAGAAGCAGGAGGGGTACGCCCAAACTGCTCATAGTCGACACCGAAGTCCGCAGGCTCCCAGGACCGCTCTGAAAAATCTGCTGCACCTCCCTCAACAGCCTCAGCAGCCTCAAAAACTACCCCCGGAGATACCAATGGACCAGTAGGGAACTCAAAACCCTCGGCAGGCTGCTCCTCTCTAGGCGTTGTCTGAGGAGGCTTCTCTGGAAAAACCGACGTCCCACCTCCCTCGCCGCCCTCAGGCCTATCATCACCTCCCGCGGGCCTATCATCGCCTCCCCTAGCACCAGCAGGGACGTCCCTCTCTCCCTTAGGATCATCATCGTCAGAGTCCAAAATGTTGTCCCTCTGATTAGGGACAGGCGGCAGCTGACCGAAAACTTTCCAGGACAAATGAGCATGCCCTTGTATATAGTTGGGATCGCCTCCCAACGCCCGGTACCTCTCATAAAAGATCCGACCCCGAGTCCCCTTTAGCTCCCTCATTAAGTAACGGGCAGCGAAGACAGCATAATCTCCCTCCTCGGTGAATGTCTGAAAATCGAGCCCGTCGATTAACGCCTGTACCGTCACCGGATCAATCTCACCCGTCCGCTTCATCAGAACCGGCGAAAACAAAGGAACTCTAGGCCACTGGGCCGGGGTATGCTGGCGGATAACTCTCTCGCCCAAGTAGAAGTGGAGGCCATACTCATCCCTAATAAGCCGCCTGGTCCTCGAGGCAGTCAGAGCACGGCCATATCCGAAGTGGAGGCCCAAATCACCCCAGGGGGCCCACTCAATCTGAATAAAAACAAATTTTATTTCAGTTATTTGTATTCTATTTTACTAGTTAAAAATTATTAAAGAGAGAATAGTAAAACATTTACCTACTCCTCCAACAGGTCATGGACGGGAGCAGCTCTAGTCTCCCGAGTCCGGTATACATAGGGAGCCCTGTAGTTCCCCGCGATAAATCGGCGGAGAAGGGGAAACTGATCCTCGTTCTCAACGAAGAGATCCACCTGGGCGTGACCCAGACGGGTATACGCAACGAACCAACTCTGAAGAAGAAAAATAAATAATATCAACAACAATCAACAGATAATATGTACAGGACTGAAACAAAGATAAGGGAACAGAAGTATATACCTCCCACAGCAAAGAGAAGCCCTTGAGGTTCAGGGCTAAGCGGCGAGAAACTTGGTCCATAGCGTCATATAGAACATCCAGAATAAATCCCCCCCAATCATAATCGAACATGATGCTGAAGTCTTTAAGATAGGGCAGCCACCAGAGATGGGCCGGGTCCCCCCCACGAGCCTCGAACAAGTCATGGAGCGTCAGAAACAGGAGGACGCGGGCGTACTGACGCACCTCCTGGCGAGTCATCGGTGCTCCCGAGGCAATCAATCTGGCTCTCTTCATCGCCAGGCACGTGACCAAAATAGCCCGAGGAATCGTATCACCGAAACTCCGTCGCTCCGGAAACCATCCTAGAGCACCAACGATGCCCTCCGCCGTCAGACGCAAGGGGACGTCAATCTGGATAGGGACACCCCTTGAGGGAATCCCGGTCAAAGCAAATAAATCAAGGGGGGTCATCGTCATCTCCCACCAGTGACAGGCCAGAGCCGACACCAACACAGCTGCCCTAGATACCCGCTCCGAGAGGGCATCGAAGAAAGAACCGAAAGGAGTCGCAAGGAGCAACTCCTGGACAGGGGCCGATGCCTATCGCCACTCTAACGAAATGGTGTTGGGGGAACCCCAACCACGGCCAACCCACTACAGACAAAAGAACGAGTATAAGATTATGAGGGTACTTTGGTGTAATTATGAGAGATATAGGGTTATAAGGGTAAATTATATAATTTTCCAAAACCTGATGGTACTTTAGTGTAATTATGAGAGGTATAGGGTTATAGGGGTAAAATTTGTAATTTTCCAAACCTGAGGGTACTTTGGTGTAATTATAAGAGTTATAGGGTTATAGGGGTAAATTATGTAATTTTCCAAAACCTGAGGGTACTTTGGTGTAATTATGAGAGATATAGGGTTATAAGGGTAAATTATGTAATTTTCCAAACCTGAGGGTACTTTGGTGTAATTATGAGAGTTATAGGGCTATAGGGGTAAAATTATGTAATTTTCCAAACCTGAGGGTCCTTTGGTGTAATTATGAGAGTTATAGGGCTATAGGGGTAAAATTATATAATTTCCAAAACCTAAGGGTCCTTTGGTGTAATTATGAAAGTTATAGGGTTATAGGGGTAAAATATATAATTTTCCAAACCTGAGGGTACTTTGGTGTAATTATAAGAGTTATAGGGTTATAGGGGTAAATTATGTAATTTTCCAAAACCTGAGGGTAGTTTGGTGTAGTTATGAGAGATATAGGGTTATAAGGGTAAATTATGTAATTTTCCAAACTTGAGGGTACTTTGATGTAATTATGAGAGATATAGGGTTATAAGGGTAAATTATGTAATTTTCCAAACCTGAGGGTACTTTGGTGTAATTATGAGAGATATAGGGTTATAAGGATAAATTATGTATGTGAGAATCCGGACCCGCGACCCTAGGTAACAGAAAGAAGAGTCCTCCGTTCTCGGTTTTGAAAAACGTGTTTTGTAGAGTCGCCAGTTTGTTTTACAAGAAAACAAACAAAAGATCGTACGAAGGACAATTCGAAATGAATCATCTTTCATACGTTTAAAACCAGAGATTTATTTTGAAAATTTACTTTGCTAGGGTTCGGGAACTACGTTACGAATTGGGAAGGTGTTAGGCACCCAATTCGCCCTTTCGGTCTCTTAATGGATCATGTATTTAATTCCTATTTTAGATACCTTGCAAGTAGTTTTGAATAGTTTTCAGAATAGTCCTTTCCGGATAAATTCAGTTTAAAACAATTATTTTGAAATCAGACTCGAGCTTTGCGAGCGCCTACGTATTCATTCGTAGAATGAAATCAGAGTCTCGTAGTTCCATTCGTTTGGAAACTGTTTTTGTGTTTTTGTTTTGTTTTGAAAATGTGTCAAAGCGGATTTTAGTTTTCTTGCGAAAGTTGAAATGGACTAGTTTTGAAAGCAATGAACTTCTTTGCAAGTTATCTAATTTTTTAAAAAGTGAAATTAAATGCAGTATTGAAATTAAGGAGGGTTGTAGAAAATATACCTGATGCGCTTGAAGAAGAAATAAGAACCTTGCCTTGATTGCCCCTTTCTCTCTCTAGAACTTTCTCTCTCTAGATTTTCTCTCTCTAAAACTTTCTCTCTCTAGAAGTTCTCTCTCTCAGAATTTCTCTAAAAAATGACTCTCTGATAATTTTGACAGAGTTCCTACTTGCTAAAAACACTATTGAGTGTTGATGTCCCAAAATGAGACCCCAAGGGTCCTATTTATAGGGAAAAATCCGCCAAAAACGCTCCAAAAGAGGCCAACCGCAGGGGGTAGCCGCATGGCGTGCGGCTAGGGCGTGCGACAGGGGGTAGCCGCATGGCGTGCGGCTGGGTCGTGCGGTTGGGGCGTGCGGCTGGGGGCTGCGACAGGGGCGTGCGACAGGGGCGTGCGACAGGGGCGTGCGACAGGCTGCTGCGACAGGGGCGTGCGACAGGGGGCCAACCGTACGGCTGGCAGGTAGCCGTACGGTTGGGGGCGTGCGGCTGGCCAAACAAAAATGTACAAAAACACTCCGGAAAAAACCTAAATTTCTAACGGGGCGCTGCCCCGCACCCCGCGACCTGACCGGGCAGGTCGATCCCCGTCCTAGTAAGCGAAGAGGCAACAAAGGTTATATTAAACTCCCAACGCGCACGAAATTGGAGTCTTTTCTAACAGTCTTCTATGTGCATGATGACTCAATACTTAACGTGAGATGCGGATTTTAAGAGAAGCAGTGTTCGCACGAGAGTCGTGGATTGGGGTGTTCACAGACCCTCTCGTCCCGGGATTCTTGTCCACAAGAATTCAGGGACGATAAGAAGACAACGATTCATGACTCTCGGGTGAATCTCAATGCGGTGAGAATTGAATCAGAGTATACCCTTTTCTGGCGTATGGATCTCGTTGCGTTCCAGGCGATGCAATCCACGACCGCCCCTTTCCTTCAGGTGACATGATGCAACAATCTTTTCTTCCGTCTACCCTCAGCGGTACTCTTATCCTCAGTGGCATACCACCCTTAGTGTACAGGACTTCTCGCGAGGAGTCTTTGGCAATACATTGAGTTTAAGCGATCGTAACGGAAAAGTGTTTCAAAAGGTTTTTCAATTTTTAGAAAAAGAATGCCTTGGGTCTCTCCCTTCATGGAGATCTGGAGCTTTTAAAGAAGAAATCAATATCTTTGAGAAATTTAAAGACTCCCCATCGCGGGGAGTGTGAGGAAAAAGTTATTCCCTTCGTGGGGAACGTACGGCAAAGGTTATTTCCCTTCGTGGGGAAAGGGGATCGGAAGAAATTCCCATCGTGGGGAATGCGAAGAATTCCTAACTCTGAGGAATTCGGAAAATTCCCTTCTTGGGGAACAGCGGTAAAGGTTATTTCCCTTCGTGGGGAAAGGGGATCGGAAAAAATTCCCATCGTGGGGAACGCGAAGAATTCCTAACTCTGAGGAATTCGGAAAAATTCCCTTCGTGGGGAACACGTGGAGTCGTTATTTCCCTTCGTGGGGAAAGGGGTTTCGGAAAAATTCCCATCGTGGGGAATGCGAAGAATTCCTAACTCTGAGGAATTCGGAAAATTCCCTTCGTGGGGAACACGTGGAGTCGTTATTTCCCTTCGTGGGGAAAGGGGTTTCGGAAAAATTCCCATCGTGGGGAACGCGAAGAATTCCTAACTCTGAGGAATTCGGAAAAATTCCCTTCGTGGGGAACACGTGGAGTCGTTATTTCCCTTCGTGGGGAAAGGGGTTTCGGAAAAATTCCCATCGTGGGGAATGCGAAGAATTCCTAACTCTGAGGAATTCGGAAAAATTCCCTTCGTGGGGAACACGTGGAGTCGTTATTTCCCTTCGTGGGGAAAGGGGTTTCGGAAAAATTCCCATCGTGGGGAATGCGAAGAATTCCTAACTCTGAGGAATTCGGAAAATATTCCCTAACACTGTCTCATTGCCATGGTTCCACTATTCAGACACCGCTTTGATTTTGGAAAATGATACGTTAGAGAAAATGCTTGCAAGTAGAAGTGCTTTTTCTTTTCTACTCTTTCTACCCTCAGTCTTGATTTTTGACGTTTATTGGAAGTCAGTTCTTTGAATCAACTTTTCCCAGAATCCTTTGGACCGTTGTGCACGGATTTTTGGGATTTGACATCTCTTTACCCTCAGTTTTTCTCTCTTTGGTCATGGGGATAGAATTTCGCTTGGAATTCTCAGTCGTCTTCAAGCTACCCTCTGATTTTTCACGGGGAAGATGCTGGTCCTGTATCGTTTTCTGTTTTTCGATACCCTTATTGCTCCCTCTTTTGATTATCCGGCCTTTCTATTTTTGGCTTTCGGACTTTACTGTGCCTTTTTCTTTCTTGGCTTTTTCCAAAACAGGAGCCTTACTCACCTAAGATGTAGCCCTCCGCCTTTTTGGCACAGCTGTCACTCTTAGTGTGGCTCTCCCTGTCGATTTTCCTCTTTTTTGATTTCTTCTCACTTTTTCTCTCTTGGACCAACGGGATTTTACCCTTTTCTACTCTTTCAATTTTTTCTGGTACCCGATTCCTCTTTTACACCTTCCCTGTTTATTAATCAGATTCGAGCCTTCTGGATGATGGATCCATCCTATTGAATTTCGGTTCCTCCACATACTTTAAAGTGTCAAACTTCGGGCGTTGATCAGTCATCTCGTGCGTGTGTGTGAGTCTTGGTCCTCTTATACTCCGAGAAAAGTTGATTCATGACCTCATTCCCCACACCCTTTTTTTTTTTTTTTTTTTTTTTTTTTTGGTCAAACTAGTCAAAAATGAGGGTAGCCGCATGGGGTAGCCGCAGGGCGTGCGGTTGGCGGCGTGCGGTTGGGGGTAGCCGCACGGGGCAGCCGCATGGGGTAGCCGCAGGGTTTGACCCCCCAGCCGTACGGCTGGCAGCCAACCGTACGGTTGGGAGCTAGCCGTACGGCTGGCTAGCCTGCGGCTGGCTCCAGATTGCCTATAAATAGTGGCCTGCTGGTTCATTCTCAGCACTTCTTCTTGCAATCTCTCTCTAGTCTATAAATTTCTGACATTTCAAGAAGCATTTAGCGAGTGTTCTGAAGAGTGTGAGTGATGGCTTTCTCGAGACTACTCTCGATTTTTGTATTCATGATGATGGGGGGGCCGCCAGAAGGAGGGGGGGCGCCGGAGCTGCTCCCGGGAGATGAGATGGAGCCGATTACGGCGATGATGGATGGGCGCTTGATCTGTGCGCCACACCACGATGACTGGGAGGGCGTGGCCTGGGAGGGGCCGCTGGGGGCAGACGGATCCCTACAGCGGGCGATGTACCGCGACATGCCACTGATCTCACCAGGAGAGGGACGAGAGTGGCTACTGATGGAGCCCGCGGCACACGAGATTCGCCGCCGTACTCGGGTATGCTCTAATTTCTGTTATTTACATGATGTGATTTTTTGAAAAAATGCAATGACATGATATGCATGAAATGTGATAAATTTAATAATTACTTGCCATAGTAAACATACTTAATATAACTAATATTTTTCTGAAAACATGTATTATCTGGTATTAACTTAAAAAAACCAATTCTAATATTGAAAACATGTGATGTGACAGAGGAGTGGACGTTGCCGTGGTATCACACGTGCCGCTCCAGAGTTGCGAGATCAGCTACCCCCGTTGGTGAGGGCGTACTTGAGCGCGACCCCATTCGGACGATTCATCGAGGTGCTGCCCGGCGGAGAGTTTCAGCGATCGGTGAGTCTGCCTTCGGTATTAGGGGAGAGATGGTGGGACACTACGCACACCTTCCATTGGAGTTGGGGAGAGATGACGCTGACCCCAGAGGACGTGTTCGTGCTGACGGGACTACCATTCGGAGGAGAGGCATTGGCGCCCAGCCCTCGGTTACGAGTCACACTAGATGGGATGGGCGAGGCACTAGGTTGGAGGCCGAGCCGGCTGGTGGCGGATGGGATACCTCACACGGCGATGGTTCAGCACATCGAGGCAGAGAGTGAGAGGTTTGGAGATGGACCGATGACACGGCAGGAGGTCCGGCAGTTATCACGGTGCTTTCTGCTATTGATGATACATGACTTTTTCTACGCGCGTGGTGGCGACAACCTGCGATTATGGTGGCTACCTTACTTGCGACATTTCGACCAGCTGTGCACATTCGCATGGGGAGGATATGTGCTGGCGGTGCTGTACGAGTCGATGGATTTGGTGTGCCGGCATATGGAGCTTAATCATCGCGGACTGGTCACGCTTTGGGAGGTAATTACTTAAATTAAATCTCAAATTTTTCTTTTTATAAAAATCAGTTGACTATTTAAATAAAAAATTGACGGTTTTAAAAATTGTGGTTATTTGCGACAGATGTGGTTCATTGCGCATACCTATCAGGGGATCGGGCAGATCCATCTGCACCCG
Source organism: Lonicera japonica (assembly GCA_021464415.1). Lineage (NCBI taxonomy): Eukaryota > Viridiplantae > Streptophyta > Magnoliopsida > Dipsacales > Caprifoliaceae > Lonicera > Lonicera japonica. Next base: position 93,952 of record JAKCWG010000082.1, read on the forward strand.
ACCTTCGCAGACGAGTTCCCTCTCTTCAGACGGTACTACAGCGGGAACATGGTCGGGGTGTATCGATATCTGACCCCTGACGTCAGTGCGGGCGACGTCTCAGGTCTCCAGCTAGATCAGGTATGAGTTTAAATAAAACTTAAATTATTTTTGAAAAAATAAAGTTGTGTTATTTACAGTGTATGTGGCAGGTTCAGTGGAGTCCTTGGCCTGCATTCGTGACGCAGCAGTGGGGGTATGCTGATGCACTGGCGGCTGCTCGTTCAAGGCGATTGTTTTTGCACGAGTATGGCGCTGCATTCTACCTGGGGGAGCGCGTGGTGCGGCAGCACACTCCTGGGTTAGGCTTTAGAGTGCCGGCCTGGCCTCCAGCGACGATGAGGCGGCCGGGCACGCTAGCTGCAGAGGAGCGAGCGTTGTTCTTGGGAGGCGTGCCGATGGAGGGCTTGCTGGTGGAGGGAGAGTACGGGACATTCGCGCACCGTTACTTGATGAGGGAGATGAGGGGAGTTCGCGGGAGGGCGATATATGCGAGGTATGCTGCACTCGGGGGAGACCCACTATTCATCCGGGGGCAGCTCTACATCTCACAGCATGTTCCGCACCAGCCTATTCCTGCGCCGAACCGGAGGGCGAAGGGGATTGCGGATTCGGACGACGAGGATCCGCATGGAGATAGGGATGAGGAGCCACAGGTGGAGGAGGAAGAGGAGGACGGAGGGTCGGAGGAGGTGCCTCTGGGAGGGGGCAATGGTGGGGCATCCCCAGTTGGACCAAGTGGGGGAGTGGCTGAGGGGCCGACTGTCGCAGTCTCACCTGGACGAGGCAGGGCTGCGAGAGGTGGGAGGAGTCCAGTCGGAGGACGGAGCCCGATTCCGAGGCCGCCTATCCCACCAGCCATGGCGGGGAGGACACCGCAGCTGTCTTCGGAGGATATGCGGCAGATGCTGGAGTCAGCGCAGGCCCCCGAGGGACGCGGGTCAGTGTCAGGGTCATCGCCCGTATATGGGCCGGGAGACATGGATTGGGCTCAGCACGTGTCCTTCTCGCCGTTGCTGCGTACGCCTGTTGGGTCGCCGGGTGCCGGGTCAGTGGGGCTGAGGCCGTATTCACTATCTACCCCTTCGTCAGGAGCTGCTCGCGGTATCGTCTTCCGGGAGTTGGGAGAGAGGGAGGCGCAGTTGGGGGCGGAGGCAGGTATAGGACAGGCACCGGTAGGCGAGGCTGGCGACAAAGGGAAGGGGAAGGCAGTGGCGCCCGAGTCAGAGACGGGAGAGGATACCGGGGAGGACATTCCCCCTGCGGGCGGAGCTAGTGGAGCTGGTCCGTCGCAGGCTCCGGCGGGTGGAGTGTTGGCGGCTTACTCGATCCCGGAGTACCCCCGCGATATACCATACGTGGATCTTGGTCTACCCAAACAATACCGGATCCCTGATGTACCGGTAAGCGATGATCGGATGGGGGCTCTAGCACACGTCTCTGGCGATGAGGTAAGGTTTCTTCTCTTCTAAAAAGTTTAGTACAAGTGTTGGTTTATGAAATGGTACTGACTGGTAATTTGGTTTTAGCAGAGAGGTTCATTCCTACTTCGCGAGGTGGCTGAGTTGCTGAAGAGCTACTTTAACGCGTATGGACTGCTGGCATTTGCGGCTCCTCTCCCGATGGAGTATATGGGGCGGTATAGCAGGCGCTTGGCGGGAGATACATCTGCTACCTACAATCCTTCTCGTTCGCGGTCCCGGTCGGTGGCGCCTTCCCAGTCGGTCCAGCAGTCGAGGCGCACCTCTCGGCTTGCTCCTTCTCATCATGGCGAGGGCCGTGCAGCTTCGGAGAGTCCCGCGGAGGGAGCTGGAGAGACAGAAGCGAAACGACCGCGTACGATGGATCCTCCCCAGCGTTGATGGTTTGAGCGTTTGTTAGATTTTATTTAGAAAAAACATTTTAATTTAAGTTGTTAATTTAGTTGTAATTTGGTTTTAAAGAAGACTTTATTTATTTGAGTAGTTAATTTAAATGTTGGTTTATCAGTACAATTGGCCTAATTTATTATTAATGAAATACCTGTGTTTTTTTTTTTTTTTTTTTTTTTTTTTTTTTTTTTTTTTTTTTTTTTGGAGAAAACATGTTTGTGATGTTATGTTAAAGTTAGAAAATTTATTGCGAATGTGGTTTGTGAGAAAAAGGTTATATATTATTTTGGCGAAAATCATTATGAACTTGATTAAAACAGAATGATTAATTATCTAAGTTGGCAAACATATCATAAATGAGTGCGAAAGAGATTAATTACAAAAATAATTAAGTACGCGTGTTGGCAAGTGATTATTAAATTTATATGTATGCAAATGATGGATCGTTCTTTCTGAATAAAGTCTGGCAACATTCATATCATGATGTATTGTGAAGGAAATTTTGAAAAAAAACCAAGATTTTTGACTAAAGGGGAGAGCCAACCGCACGCCCCACCCGCAAGGGGTAGCCGTACGGTTGGGAGGCAACCGTACGGTTGGCACCTAGCCGTACGGTTGGTAGCCAGCCGTACGGTTGGCCTGTGCAATCTTGCTATAAAAGAGCGCGAATTTGTCCTTTTTTTCTCATCCAAATCACTATTCACTCTTTCTATCCCAAAAGTAGATTGCCTTTTCTTCTGCGGTCATGTCTAGCTTTCTTTCTCATGATGCCTTTTCCCTTCTATCTGATTTCGTATCTCTGTCCGAGGCCGACTGCGGTCTCAACTGGGGCGATCTGAGCCATTTGCACCGTTGGTGTTCCCATGACATTAATTTTTCTTTCTTGCTTGGTATTGCTGGGTTCTGGGATGCTGACGATCACTGCTTCCGTATCGGGTTAGACGAGCTCTGTCCGACGATCGAGGAGTTTACCTTGTTGATGCGCCAGGACCTCGCATGGCCGTTGGCGTCTTTGCGGGATTCTAGGAGCCCTCGGGTCATGCTAGCAGAGTTTCTGGGTTTACGAGAGAGTGAGTGCCGGGCCATGATTGTAGACGGACGGCTTCACCTACGTCGCCTGGCCGATTTCTTCATGCAGCACGGCGATGATCCGGCCTATTTCTCAGGTCGTACTGCTGCTTGTATGCTATTTACCTTTTCCCAGATGCTTTTAGTTACTGATGATGCTGTCATGGTTGATCCTTTGATTATTTGGGTTGTGTCTGAGGCTAGGCGTGGCCATTTGGTGACTCCCATCTTACTGGCGGAGACACTAAATGGACTAGATGCTGTGGTTCAGTTACGACTTACTCACTTCCGAGGTAGCCCCTATCTGCTGTATATGTGGGTTACTGAGAGGTTTAGGTATCTGGGGACTCGACTTCCCTGGGATTCTCGGCACTTTTTCCTTCGCCCCGATTATGCCTTGTTCCAGCGTTTGTCATCTTATGACTGGGCGGTCCGTTTTTCGGAGTCGTCTATGTCGATTCGTTGGGATATCCCATGGTGGCGTATGAGGACTATGATTGTCAGTATGGGTGGGCAGAACTTTCTCCGATTCCGTGGTTTACGAGAGACATCGTTCTACATACCCAGCCGGTTGACTAGACAGTTTGGTCTTCCTCTGAGTATACCCCTCCCGTTGAGGGATTTTTCTTCGGTTGCCCTGCCGATTACCTCGAGGCTGGATACGACCTTACGAGGTCTTTGGTCTACCCGCTTTGTCCGAAGGTTCCATGGGGGAGAGTTTGGCACTACCCAAGTGGCCCGATCTGACGTTGTACTGCACATTTGGCGTCGAGTTCGTCAGACCATCGAGCACGAGCCTATGATGATGCGGTGGTTTCGGTTTGCGAATGCGCATGTGACGGAGGAGACGGTACTTGCTTCGTATCAGACCATGGACCGAGAGAGGATCTTATATTCCGCCTCTGACTGATGGTTTGGCTGGTTAGGTTAGGTTTGGTGTATTGCTTCTTTATGAAAGCTTTTTGTAGGAAGATTATGTAGGAGCTTGATGTATGTAGGTTATTTTTGTATGAAAGGACTTTGATTATATATATGGAAAATCTCTTTCTGCCTTGCTTTTGCTTCCAAACGGATGAATCTTATTTTGATGAATAGACCGGGCCTGCCATTCAGGTTGCCTACGTTTCCCCAGTTACACACATTTTTTTTTTTTTTTTTTTTTTTTTTTTTTTTTTTTTTTTTTTTTTTTTTTTTTTTTTTTTTGGGGCTCAGGTCTCCGTAGTTCATGTATACAACTTTTACTGATAATACTTCTTCAGCCGATCGAGGTTGACAGGTGAGTTTAACTCTTGGCCATCAATGTCAGTAAGGAAAACGGCACCCCCGGATAGTATCTTAGTAACAATGTAAGGGCCTGTCCATTTTGGCGAAAATTTTCCACGTGGGTCTCGAGCCGGCTCGCGAATCTCTTTGAGTATTAAGTCTCCAACTACGATATCTCTCTCTCGGATTTTCTTATTAAATGCTTTTGCAACACGCTTTTGGTACCCCTGATGTTGATAGGAGGCTTTCAATCGTTTTTCATCAATCATTGCCAATTCTTCATACCGAGCTTTTATCCAATCACTTTCGGTGATCTGATTTTCCAAGACAACCCTTAAAGAAGGTATTTCCATTTCCACTGGCAGAACTACTTCCATTCCGTATGTGAGGGAGAAAGGTGTAGACCCCGTTGATACTCGTTCAGTGGTCCGATATCCCCAAAGTGCATACGGGAGTTTTTCGGGCCAATCTCTGCCGGATTTTACCATCTTGCTAATGATGTTCTTTAAATTCTTGTTGGCAGCCTCAACAGCCCCATTAGTTTGTGGACGGTACGGGGAAGATTTGTGGCGTTTGATCCCATATTCTTCCATAATCTCATTGGCTTCACCCTCAAAATGCGTACCATTATCGGATATGATCTCATGTGGTACCCCATATCGGCATATGATGTTATGTCGGATGAACCGTGCCACTTTCCGGGCATTCAAATCCTTGTAAGATTCTGCTTCAACCCATTTGGTGAAGTAGTCGATAGCGACCAGAATGTATTCATGCCCATTGCTTCCCTTTGGAGAAATCTTACCAATTATGTCGATACCCCAGATGGAAAACGGCCAAGGAGATGTCATGGGATATAATTCTTTCGGTGGGAGCTTCTGTGCCTTGGCATATATCTGACATTGGTGACACCCTTTGACGTAGTCAAAACAATCTTTTTGCATTGTTAACCAGCAATACCCTTGGCGAACTATCTTTCGTGCCAATGTGTGGCCGCTCATATGTGGACCACACTCTCCACTGTGGATTTGTTCCATCATTGCTCGGGACTTTTCCTCATTGAGGCATTGAAGGTGTATACCGTCATCATTTCTTCGGTATAATTTTCCTGCGCAAATAATAAACCGGGATGCAAGACGGCGAAGCGTGACTCGAGTGGTTTTGTCAGCATGTGATGGGTATTCATTATGCTTGAGTAATTGCCAGATATCGTAGTACCAAACATTCTTGTCGATCTCATTTCCACATTCGACGTCGAGTGATAGGCAAAATACCGGATTTATCCGCTTCTGAATTTGAATCTGAATTTCCTCTTTCTCCCCCGGAATTTCAATCATCGAGGCTAGAGTGGCCAATGCATCGGCAAAATTGTTCTGTGTTCTTGGGATGTAGAAGAACTCAATACAGTCAAATTTCTCCGAAGTTTCTTCGAGTTGGGCTAAAAAAGGCATGAGTTTCTCCTCTTTGATCTTCCACTTCTTCAGTATCTGATGGATAATTAGGGCAGAGTCCCCAAATACCTGAATTTTACGGACCCCTTTCTGCAAAGCAATTTCTAACCCGACAATGCAAGCCTCGTATTCTGCGATGTTGTTAGTACAGGGAAATTCCAAACGGAAGGACATAGGGGCATGGGTCTGATCTGGAGAAATTAACAGGATCCCGATTCCATTCCCATTTCGATTACAAGCACCATCGAAGTACATTTTCCATTCATTATCTTTCGTGATCTCCATGATACCCTCGTCGGGAAATTCGAATTCTTGTAGTTCGATGTCGATGATAGGATTCGCAGCTAAGTGATCCGCTATGACTTGTCCTTTAACCGCTTTTTGGGTTATGTATGAGATGTCAAATTCTGATAGCAAAAACACCCATTTAGCCATTCTGTTGGTCAGTACAGGTTTCTCGAACAAGTATCGCAAGGGATCCAGGCGAGAGATCAAGATTACCGAGAAAACCAACATGTAATGCCGCAGCTTTTGAGTGGCCCAAACCAAGGAAGCACAGGATTTCTCTAACGGTGTGTAATTTTGTTCTCCCGGAGAAAGCTTTTTGCTGAGATAATATATTGCTTGTTCGGTCTTTGTCTTCAACAAATGTTGAGCTAACATTGCCCCTACCGAAGAATTGTTGACTGACATGTATAATATCAGCGGAATGCCCACTCGAGGAGGTGCTAGGATTGGTGGGTTGGACAAATATTGTTTTATCTTCTCAAATGCTTCTTGGCATTGTTCGTTCCATTGCCCATCTGAACTCTTTTGAAGTAGCTTGAAAATTGGCTCACATGTTTGAGTCAACTGTGAAATAAATCTGCTGATGAACTGTAATCTTCCGAGGAAACCCCGTATTTCTTTTTCGGTTTTAGGGGCTGGCATTTCTTGAATAGCTTTAACCTTTGCTGGATCAACCTCGATTCCCTTTCGGCTAACTATATACCCCAGCATCTTGCCTTTGGTGACCCCGAATACACATTTCTGAGGATTCAAACGCATTTGAAATTGCATAAGCCGCTCAAAGAAGACACGCAGAGTTTCCACATGACTTGCCCGATCTAAGGATTTGATGATCATGTCGTCGACATACACTTCTACTTCCTTATGTATCATATCATGGAATAGAGTTGTTGCGGCTCGCTGATATGTGGCCCCGGCATTTTTCAACCCAAATGGCATGACGGTGTAACAATAAGTACCCCATGGCGTGATGAAGGCTGTTTTTTCCTGATGGTCAGGATGCATTTTGATTTGATTATACCCAGCAAATCCGTCAACGAACGATTTAAAGCATGATTTGCAGTGTTATCAACAATGAGATCAATATTGGGCAGTGGAAAATCATCTTTTGGACATGCAGCATTTAAATTGCGATAATCGACACAAACCCGTACCTTGCCATTGGCTTTCGGTACCGGCACCACGTTGGCCAGCCAAGTAGGGTATTCAACAACTCGTATGAATCCGACATCCAATTGTTTTGTGACCTCTTCCTTTACCTTGAGTGACCACTCAGGTACTAGTTTCCTTAACTTTTGCTTGATGGGTTTACATTCGGGTTTAGTGTGTATTTCATGCATCACAATGTTGGCATCTAAACCCGGCATATCAGCGTATGACCAAGCGAAAACATTAACAAACTTTTTCAACAAATTTTCTAAGTCTGTTTTTTCATCATGGCTTAATTCGGCCCCAATTTTTATCTCTTTTTTGTCTTCCTTTGTTCCCAAATTTATTGTGACCGTGTCCCCTTCCATAGGTTGTATTCTTTGTTCATCATTTAAATTTTCATTCATACTTTCAACATCACAAGAATCAAAGTAAGGGGAAACATTGGCAATTTTATTGATAGAAATATCCTTTGGTACAGATAACATACATTCTAAATTTCGTACATTTTTATCAACATTCCTTTCTCTTTTCTTCTTCCATTCTTCCACGGGACGTATAAGGTGTACAGGATCCCCGAGACAGTCTTCCTCAATTGCCATAACCTCAAACATGTCGCCCAGCATATCTTCCTCTTCAAGTGGTTCGACAGGTGGCCGGGTGATCTTTAACCGAGACGAAAAAGTGTGAGTAAACCCTTCACTGATATACAAGTCTTCTTCAAAAAAGATTTCTAACCCTGGTTGTCGCTTGCCTTCCTCGTTTACCCATGGTTCCTGAAACCCGCAGTAAGGAAAGTTTTCCCCCTCTTTTATAAACCACCCGTTTAACGAACTATCGGCGGATACGGTGCTCTTCATCCGGCTAACATTTCCCATATACCCCAATCCAGCGAAAGGACTCGGTTGTTGGTGTGGTTCGATCATTTGTGCGATGCCAGCTTGATATTTTCCCAAACCGATCCCTGGTAAAAATTCCATTTTTCTCATCATCTTTATCACTTGCTTATTCATTGTGGCCATGTCATCGGGGGGCAGATAGTTCATGGTCTGTGTGGTAAGAGTTTGAACCTTCGGTTCATACGAAAATCCTCCGAGTTGGACATCCTGGCTCCCAATTCCTAGTACAGGCGAGTTTTTCGGCGTTATTGTTCTTTCAGGATCGCCTTTAACAATGATGACGTCTCCGTTGAAAGGTATTTTTATTTTTTGATGAAGTGAGGAGGGGAGTGCCCCAACCTCATGCAGCCAAACTCGTCCTAATAACAAATTGAAGCTTGATGGAATGTCAATGACTTGAAACTCAGTGGTAAACTTGGCCGGCCCTATTTGCATGCTTATCATGACGGAACCCAATACCTCTCGCTTGGTATTGTCGTATGCCCGAACCGTGACTGGTGACTCTTCCAATGTAGCTAGGTCGATACCCAAACGAACAGCGGTTTTCAAAGGGCACACATTGATCGTAGAACCGTTATCCACAAGAACATAAGGTATAGACATCCCATAGGCCACAACGGTGATATGCAGAGCTTGGTTGTGATCTCGACCGAGCGGTGACAGATCTTCATCGGAAAACCCAAGTACTTGTTTTTGTACCCCCATTGAAGCGATCATTGCTGTTAATTCATTCGGGGTTGATTCCAGAGGGACGACCGATTCGTCTAACATTTTCATTAGTGCCATCCGATGTGGCTTGGATGCCACCAAGAGTCCCCAAATTGAGATCTGGGCTTGAGTTTTCTTTAACTGTTCAACCACGCGCCCTTCTTCTGGATCTTTTGTCGGTTCCTTGGGGGTAGTGACATCAGTATGTGGCTTGGCACTTGGTGGCTGGTAAACCCTACCAGACCGGGTCAACTGTTGGACCCACGTTGCAACTGGGTCTTTTGCTTTTTCAGTTATTTCAACCGGAGTTGGAGGTAACTTTTCCTCGACTTGCGAAACTTTACTCCAATCAAAAGCGATCATGTTTATTTGTGAGGAATATGCATTTTGATGAGAATCTATTTTTACTGCTTTCCCATGGTTATATCCGAGCCCTTGTCGCCTCGGGTTGCCTCCAAGTCGTGGAAAGTGGGCGATCCCTTGATTCTGTTTGCCAAGTCCAAGACCGGGTATAAACTTCATTTGTTCCATCCAGCCCCTAACTTTTGGGCTAAATATCCCTTGCGATTGTGCGGTGCGAGTTTCATCAACACATAGCCCCAATAAGGTTTCATCTTCGATTTGTTCAGCAACTTCCTGGGACTTTGGTGGAATGCATTCGATGACCGTGGGTGAAGGCTTTAAACAGCCAAATTTCAACATTTCAACCTTTTCTGTATTCTCGACAGGTTTAATTAGGAATACAGGATCTGGTAAATCTAAATCCTCCTCGATAGCGTTGATTCGGTGATTAGGAAGGGGATTCCTGGCAACATTCGGGGCCGACGGATCTGGGATTCTCTTGCTATCGATCAGGTTTTGGATGGCATGCCGTAGAGCCATACAACTATCAGTAGTGTGCCCGAAACCTTGGTGGTATTCACACCGTTCACTCATGTTCCAATGAGGCGGTATTTGTTGTGGTAATGGCCTCGGATTCATAAGGTACATAATCCCTGCTTCTTTCAGTTGTTCGAAAACCTTCCCCAATGGTCCTGGCAATTGTGAAAATTGTCGATCGCGTGAGCGATTCTGATCAAATGTCCTGGGGTTGTTGTTGTTGTTGCGATACCCCGGTGTAGGATAATCCCCAATATTTTTTACAGAGTTCTGACTATAGGGGTTGTTGGAGTATCCTCTGCCATAGGACCCATAAGATGTTACTTGATTGACAGCGGACGTGGAAGTCTTCTTGTATTGAGAGGCTGACTTCTTGATTTCGGCCTGTTTAGTCAGGTCCTCCTCAATTTCATTGCCCACGTGGAGTAGAGCCTTGAACCTGCTAAAGAACTGATGACCCATTTGAGTTCGGATCTCGGGTTTTAAATTCTTTACGATTAACCCCAATTGTTCCTCTTCATCTAGGCGCTCCACCATCTGGGCTGCCAATTCTCTCCACCTCGTAACAAATTCACTGATGCTTTCATTTTCTTTTTGCTTTGCCATCTCCAAATGTTTCCTCGTGACTTTAAGCTCCTCATTAGTTTTGTATTGAGATACAAACTCTTGAACGATGGCTGCCCATGATCTTACCCGGTGCTTCTCAAGGTTCAAAAACCAACTTTGGGCTGGTCCAGCTAGCGTAAGATGAAACGAATTAGCCAGTTCCGCTTCCCCGACATCATAAATCTTCATTGAACGGACGTATGATTTTAGGTGGAGTTCCGGCGGTGTAGTTCCCGTGAACTTTGGAATTGAGGGCATCTTAAAACCCACTGGATAATGAGCCTCTGGGTACAAATTGTAACTCTGCAGCTGGGTCAAATCATTTGAACTTTCGGCGACCTTTTGGGTAAGTGCCTTCAGTTGCTCTTTAAGTTCAGATAAGTCTTTATTCTCTTGGTAGCCTTCCATTGGTGAGGGGCCCTCCCCTTGGACACTCATGGGCCTCCTTATCGGTTCATAATATGGATCGTGATAAGGTTCGTGCATCGACGGCATTTGTGGAGGGGCTTGATTGATAGGATCTTGGTGTAACCAATTGCCAACGGGATCATGCATGTGTCTGGGTTGGTTCAACTGTTCGAACGGCAGTGGTGTTTCCGTATGAACTGAGAGTGGCGGTGGTGGTGGAGGAATAACCGGAGTTTCCCTCAGTGGTTCTGTCAGGCGGCCTTTAGCTAACTCGTCCAACTTGGCACGAGTGTTTTGATTGTCGCTTAGTAACAAGGCCATGCTTTGGTTCAGGTTCATTAACATCCGATACATGTCCTCAGGATTTGGTAATGGGGCATTCATGTTCCCGCTTGTACTAGCCAAGTTCGGATCAGCATTGATGGACGGAGTGTGGTGCAGTGGCTGCCCCCCGACTGTATTATTCTGAGGCATTCCCGGGTTTGGGTAAAAAGGACCGGGCGGCGGATCCGCTGCATTGTTATATTGATTGTTCGCATTTCGGTTCGGAGTACTCTGGTCCATATTTCCAAAAGAATCTGGTCTAACGAGTCTTCCGGTACTGTCTCTTCCGGCCCACGCAGAGGCCAGGATGGAATGAATATCTGATGCCGGAAAAAAGGACAAATTCGTTCGAGTGCATTCCCCCCGGAAAATAACAACAACAAATCATTTAGAAATTGCCGGACCTTATCCGGAAATACATCGATCGGGACGACACTGAATACATAAAAAGTTTTCTTTTAGGTGAGATCGAAAACAGACCAACGGTGACAACTTGAGAGCCTTGTATAGAGGTAGGGTAGGAATAGAATCCCATGGGTTCCCTGACCATCTATAGTTTTGAAAAATCATTTTGAAAAGAATTTTCTAAAAAATCATTTTAAAAGACAGGAAGATCTCTCCTCATGAGTTGCTTTGTTCATGGAATCAGGGCTTTCGCACACTAGATTCTCACGACTGTTGGTCATAAAAACAATGCAGAAAATCTTTGTGTTCTAAGCTGACTCCCCTATATGCAAGCGTGGTTGGAAAGGGTAAGGTTTAAGGCTCCCTCCTATTTGGCAGGTCTTACGATATACCTCAAGAGCGCAGGTACGTGTAAGGACCTTTTGATATACATCCCGGGTACGTGAGTGTTCTCGTCACTCGATATACCTCGGTAAGTACTTGGCCAAGGAGAGTGGTCCCAGGCGCTTTTGGCTAGTGCAGACCCGCAAGTCCACGGCCTAGTCACGACTCTGGTCCCGAGGTTGATAGGGTAAATTCACACTCGCGAAAATGCATGATGAGACGTGAGTGCGTGCGAAATAACAATTTGGCTGTTCATTATTGATCACTGCTTTATGATTTGTTGCAGTATTTTACTCAATTTTAATTATGAAAAAGATTTTCCTCATATAATTAGCAAATAAAGGCAACAGGGTAACCACCTAGGTCGCTTCTATGTTATCCTAACACTAAGGCTTGCAAGACCTATATCTAATAAATAATAGGAATTAAATATATGATTCATTATAATAGAGCTTAGTTCTCGACGTCCCCAGCAGAGTCGCCACTGTGAGAATCCGGACCCGCGACCCTAGGTAACAGAAAGAAGAGTCCTCCGTTCTCGGTTTTGAAAAACGTGTTTTGTAGAGTCGCCAGTTTGTTTTACAAGAAAACAAACAAAAGATCGTACGAAGGACAATTCGAAATGAATCATCTTTCATACGTTTAAAACCAGAGATTTATTTTGAAAATTTACTTTGCTAGGGTTCGGGAACTACGTTACGAATTGGGAAGGTGTTAGGCACCCAATTCGCCCTTTCGGTCTCTTAATGGATCATGTATTTAATTCCTATTTTAGATACCTTGCAAGTAGTTTTGAATAGTTTTCAGAATAGTCCTTTCCGGATAAATTCAGTTTAAAACAATTATTTTGAAATCAGACTCGAGCTTTGCGAGCGCCTACGTATTCATTCGTAGAATGAAATCAGAGTCTCGTAGTTCCATTCGTTTGGAAACTGTTTTTGTGTTTTTGTTTTGTTTTGAAAATGTGTCAAAGCGGATTTTAGTTTTCTTGCGAAAGTTGAAATGGACTAGTTTTGAAAGCAATGAACTTCTTTGCAAGTTATCTAATTTTTTAAAAAGTGAAATTAAATGCAGTATTGAAATTAAGGAGGGTTGTAGAAAATATACCTGATGCGCTTGAAGAAGAAATAAGAACCTTGCCTTGATTGCCCCTTTCTCTCTCTAGAACTTTCTCTCTCTAGATTTTCTCTCTCTAAAACTTTCTCTCTCTAGAAGTTCTCTCTCTCAGAATTTCTCTAAAAAATGACTCTCTGATAATTTTGACAGAGTTCCTACTTGCTAAAAACACTATTGAGTGTTGATGTCCCAAAATGAGACCCCAAGGGTCCTATTTATAGGGAAAAATCCGCCAAAAACGCTCCAAAAGAGGCCAACCGCAGGGGGTAGCCGCATGGCGTGCGGCTAGGGCGTGCGACAGGGGGTAGCCGCATGGCGTGCGGCTGGGTCGTGCGGTTGGGGCGTGCGGCTGGGGGCTGCGACAGGGGCGTGCGACAGGGGCGTGCGACAGGGGCGTGCGACAGGCTGCTGCGACAGGGGCGTGCGACAGGGGGCCAACCGTACGGCTGGCAGGTAGCCGTACGGTTGGGGGCGTGCGGCTGGCCAAACAAAAATGTACAAAAACACTCCGGAAAAAACCTAAATTTCTAACGGGGCGCTGCCCCGCACCCCGCGACCTGACCGGGCAGGTCGATCCCCGTCCTAGTAAGCGAAGAGGCAACAAAGGTTATATTAAACTCCCAACGCGCACGAAATTGGAGTCTTTTCTAACAGTCTTCTATGTGCATGATGACTCAATACTTAACGTGAGATGCGGATTTTAAGAGAAGCAGTGTTCGCACGAGAGTCGTGGATTGGGGTGTTCACAATGTAATTTTCCAAACCTGAGGGTACTTTGGTGTAATTATGAGAGTTATAGGGCTATAGGGGTAAAATTATGTAATTTCCAAAACCTAAGGGTACTTTGGTGTAATTATGAGAGTTATAGGGCTATAGGGGTAAAATTATGTAATTTTCCGAACCTGAGGGTACTTTGGTGTAATTATGAGAGATATAGGGCTATAGGGGTAAATTATGTAATTTTCCAAACCTGAGGGTACTTTGGTATAATTATGAGAGTTATAGGGTTATAAAGGTAAATTATGTAATTTTCCGAACCTAAGGGTCCTTTGGTGTAATTATGAGAGATATAGGGTTATAGGGGTAAAATTATGTAATTTTTAAAACCTGAGGGTACTTTGGTGTAATTATGAGAGTTATAAGGTTATAAGGGTAAAAATTATGTAATTTTCCAAAACCTAAGAGGTATCACAGGTAAAAAGTATGTGTGTTTACTAAATCGGACGTTATTTCTAGGCAGACATGCATACTAACATTATTTAAAATACATGCAGGAAACGACATAAATAACAGAACAGATAAAAACACGAAAAGAAGACGTACCAGAGATCGTCGACGAATCTCGTGAGAAACAGGCTCCATCAAGAGTCACGGAATGTCTGGGATCGGAGCAGCCCGGGTAACGTCTCGGTAGACCACCGCCCGACCGCGGTCTACCCCATCCTCACCGTATCAATCAAGGTCCTCCCAGTCATCATGGTGAGGGCTGCACCGGAGAACGCCCTGAGCGTCGGTAAAGGTGACCTCTTCCTGGTCACCCTCTAATCTATCTGGTTGTGCAGGATCCATTTGAGTGTAAGTAGAGTATGAGAAAATTGGAAAAGTCAGAAAAGCGGCAGGGCTTCCGCGCTTGGGAGAAGAGAGAAAGAGAGCTAGAGAGAGAAAGAGGAAGGAGAGAATGAGGTGGAATGAGCTCAGCAAAGGGCTTATATAGCGGAGCAGTCTGTCGCGCAACAAATGGACACATTGTCGCGCGACAAAGAGCCTTGCCACCGAAGTGTCGCGCGACAATCACCTCCCTCCCCTGATTTTTTGACCTTTGTCTCATTTTATCTCCTGCAGGGGTACTTCAGAGAAGCAGTTTTCGAAAAAATTGTTAAAAACCGCACACCCAGGATGAAAATTCTAGGAAGACTTCCAAATCATCTCTCCGAAAATACGAGAACAAAAACAAACGGTTAAAGTAGTCTTTGATCTCCCAGAAAGGACCGAGACTATCAATGAGAAAAGGTAGGATATCAAGATAAGATGGGAAAAGAAAAAATTGAAAAAGTAGAAAAGAGAAAGAACCCGCATGAGCGCCCAAAGCGAGCGAGAGAGACAGAAATGCAGAGTGACAGGGAGAGCCACACCAAAAGTGACAGCTAGGCCAAAACCAGCTCAGGGCTTCGTTTTGGGTGAGTAAGGCTCATGATCACAACAAAGGGATAAAAGACTCCTGGTCAAAAACAGAGAAGGCCAGGAAAAGTCTTTCCCAAAAGAGGGAGAAATAAGGGCATCGAAAAACAGAATACAATGTGGGCCCACCAAAAGAAAAAAATAAGAAGAGAGTAGAGATCAGAGATTGAACTTTCAAACAAATTTTCTTTTCAGCACGTTACAGAAGAGATGATTTGGAAAAACCTCGGACCATCCCTCTGCGGAGAGCAAAAAAAATCCGAAAACTGCCTTCTGGGGGAAGTATCTTCATTCAAGGGAAATATGAGAGTAAAAGTTTGGAAAATATACAGGAAAACGGACATCCAGATAAAAGATTAGACCTCGAGAAGCTCTTTTCACCCTCACAAAAATCTCTCTCTCTTACTCTAGCAGTCTAAGAGAGACAACAATTAAATTCACCAGAGTGCAACACAAGCCCTCGCCAGAGGCAAATCACAAACACAAGCCCTCGCCAGAGGCAAGATTACTCATGAAAGCCCTCCCAGAGGCAATTTTCTTTCTTCTTACAGATCAAAAGCCCTCCCAGAGAGGCACAGGGTGGCAATGGTAGTCCTCCCACCTGAGGCAAAGCCCTCCCAGAGAGGCACAGTGTAGCAATGGTAGTCCTCCCACCTGAGGCGAAGCCCTCCCAGAGAGGCACAGTGTAGCAATGGTAATCCTCCCACCTGAGGTGAGAAGATCAGAAGCCCTCCCAGAAAGGTACAGTGTAGCAATGGTAGTCCTCCCACCTGAGGAGAGAAGATCAAAAGCCCTCCCAGAGAGGCACAGTGTAGCAATGGTAGTCCTCCCACCTGAGGCGAGAAGATCAAAGCCCTCCCAGAGAGGCACAGTGTAGCAATGGTAGTCCTCCCACCTGAGGCGAGAAGATCAAAAGCCCTCCCAGAGAGATACAGTGTAGCAATGGTAGTCCTCCCACCTGAGGCGAAGCCCTCCCAGAGAGGCACAATGTAGCAATGGTAGTCCTCCCACCTGAGGCGAAGCCCTCCCAGAGAGGCATAGTGTAGCAATGGTAGTCCTCCCACCTGAGGCGAGAAGATCAAAGCCCTCCCAGAGAGGCACAGTGTAGCAATGGTAGTCCTCCCACCTGAGGCGAAGCCCTCTCAGAGAGGCACAGTGTAGCAATGGTAGTCCTCCCACCAGAGGCGAGAAAATCAAAAGCCCTCCCAGAGAGGCACAGTGGAGCAATGGTAGTCCTCCCACCTAAGGCGCAAAATGGAACAAAAGATAGTCCTCCTATCTGAGGCTAATAGAACAATGGTAGTCCTCCCATCTGAGGCAAGCGAAGCAAATGAAAGCCCTCGAAAGAGGCAATGAGTTAACAAAAGCCCTCTCCGGAGGCAAAACCAAACACAAAGCCCTCTCCGGAGGCACTCACGAACACTTTTTTGCATACGCACACTTCCTTAGAGTTCTCGCGGGAGCCATGGACCATGGTCTCTTCCAGTCGCCTCAATTCCTTGCAAGCAAGGAGCTTGAGTCGAGAGGGTCTGTAGACACCCCGATCCGTGACCCCCGCAAGAACCCTAACGACCTTCGAAAACTACTATTTTTTTGGGTCCGGGACCCACCCGAGTACCCGAAACTACCCCGAAAGGGTTTGTTGGCCAACAAACCTATTTTTAAAGAGAATTGCCGCACGACAAATGGATATGTCGAGCGACAATCCCCCTATGTCGCGCGACAATCTCACTATGTCGCGCGACAATCCCTCCTGACATCAGACCATCCACTCTCTAACACATCAGTCTGTCAGAAACATCACTATAGCCGTTTGTCGCGCGACATTGGACACATTGTCGCGCGACATATGCCCTTTTTGGGGAAGTGTCGCGCGACAATCTTCCCCGAGCAGTATAAATAGGCCAACACCCCCAAGGGTTTAAAGACAACAACTTGGGATTGAAGAATTATTGGCTTATATTTGATTTTCTAGTCTTTTATCAAGCATTCTCGATTCTCGTCTTATTTCTGAAGAATTATCGGATCTATTCACGACACTCGACGTGTCCCATCTCTGAAATCGAATTGTCGGAAATATCTAAAGAAGGAAAAGATCATTATCGCCGGAGATCTCTCTGCCGTATTACATTTTCTTTCTTATTATTATTCTCGTCGGGAAGGTAAAGAAAATCTCTTCTAGTACTTAAATTATATATCTGTGTACTTATTTTACTTCTGTTATTCAGTCCACGTTTTATTTGAATAAACTTATTGCCAAGTTACAAAGTAGTCTGCTGCTTTCAAAACAAACAGACCCTGATAAAATCATTTGCAAAATCAGAAGAATAAGTAAATTATCGTCCGGACAAAATCCTGTTTTCAAAACCCAGACTGATAAAACTTATCTAGGCATTAACATCAACATATCCTATCTTTTTAGACTGCGACATGTCTGATAAAACTCCCCTCAAGAGTTCTAATTCCATATTAAATTAGTCCCGATACAAGATCCGAACTTTTACAAAAGTAATCACAATACGAGAAAACCGTCATTATCCGAGAAAATAATACGGAAAAATCTCTCTCTCAAAGTAAAACAATTGTTATCACTTGTATTTACATCTTTCAAAAATAAAAAAAAATATAGGATCTCGAAACACAAAGGTTTTTATCCCTTTCCCCGCTTTTTTCCAGAAATTAGGGTTTTCACTTAGAAAGTAGTAGACTGTCAGTAAAAGTATCCAAGTTTTTCAACATAGAATAAACATATAAAAGACCACTAGAGACCGAAAGGGCGGAATGGGTGCTTAATACCTTCCCAAACCGTAATATAGTTTCCAAACCCTATAGAATCCTGGTTTCGTAGACAAACGTGTAAAGAAAGGCTTATTTGTAGCCTTTTCTCTTACACAACTATTTTGTCCGTTTTCTTGTAAAACGTACTGGCGACTCTGAATGAACCCTCTTGCATCTAAAAATAGAACCTAGGAACACCCGATGTGAACCATCAACCAAAATACTCCAGCAAATGGAACGACGGAATCCGTTCCGACGTTTCAGACACCCAAACTAACGAGGACGACACCCGAGAGTCGCATTTGCGGATTCTCACACCTGCCTTTCTACTAAGCGGGTTAATGTTGCCAAACCCCTCTTCCAGGTAGGTTACATTGACCCGCCCCTATGTAAATAACTTATTATATAGAAAAATAATTAAATCTCAGAACTTGCCTGTTCACCGATGTGGACCCCATTTTTCTCGGCTATTAAACAAAAATAACAAAACAAATCAATATTAAATTAAGGAAATATTAGAATTGTTTAGAAGAATCAAATAGAATTTATGAACTTACTTAAAAGTGAAGCTTGAGAATCAGTAGTGTAACTTGGTGGTGCATCACTAAGGTTGGGTACATCAGCTGTGTAATTAGCAGTATAATAGTTCAACCCGAGAAAATCAAATGAGCCTTTTAACAACTTTGATTGCTCTTCCGTGAACTTTGGGAGCCGATCTTTTACAAGATCGCGCATGCTCTTTGGATAGTCACCAAAAGTAATTGGATCCATAAACCTACAAGTCACATGAACGATTAAAATTTTTAGTCTACAACTTTTACATACTTTTGTTTCATTTTGGGAAGATTAAAGGATTAGTAATGCTACATTTATGACATGTACATTGTTATGTACTGAAACTCAAGGTTTTACATAAAAAAATAAAGCAAATAATTGTGGAAGGAGATTATTTAAACAAAGAAAAGATATTCACCATCCAAACATAAAATCAAGGGCTCGGAACGCAGCATTGCGGTCAGCCTCTGAGTCAGTCAATGGTTCATTCCAAACTGACACAAGTGTGATCCCAATCTTACCCTTTTGACTTTTTTGAAGAAAAAAAAATTTAGCCATTATAGTGTGTGTGAGAGAGAGAGATGTGACCAATTTTTTTAACACGATAGTGTCCATTAGCATATATAGTAGTTGTGCTCATAATTTTTTTTTCTATAAATCATAAATAATTATGTTTACAATTCTTATATCAAACCTGATATTTGTCCTTGTACAAATGCACTACAGCTGCATGAGCAAGGATATGCAAATCTCAAGAAAGAAAATTCCATTACTTATACCAAATGTGAAACTTTAGAAAAAGAAAACATTGACTTTAAAAAGGAAATCAATTATTTGAAAAAGGGAAAAGAAAAGGAGACTTCAAACTTACTTGCACTAGAAAATGAGGATTTGAAAGAAAAAGTAAATGATTTAACTAATAGTCTAACCAAGTTCACAAATGGAAAAGATAACTTGGATAAACTATTGGGAGCACAAAGGTGTGTCTTTGATAAAGCCGGTTTGGGTTATAATCAAATCCATAACCAAAAAGATTACAAAAATTCCTTCAAAACATACACACCGCATAATCCTACTAATCTTTGTTCATTTTGTGGAAGAAACACTCATAATGCACATTCTTGTTATTACAAAGAAAAGAATTTTGCTAAGAACAAACTTGCTTGGATTCCTAAAGGAACCACTATGTACGCTAACCCCAAAGGACCCAACTTATTTTGGGTACCAAAAGAAAAGTTGATTAAGATTTTGGTGTAGATTTGCATGAGAGCAAAAGATAGAAAAATAAAATGATTATTGGATAGTGTATGCTCGAAACACATGACGGGAGAAAAGAGAAATTTCTTGAGTCTCACTCCTAAACAAGGAGGCAATGTCACATTTGGAGACAATGCCAAAGGTAAAATCATTGGTATAGGTAAAGTTGGTAATAAATTTTTTTATATTGATAATGTTTTATTTTTTTGATGGTTTAAAACATAACTTGCTTAGTATTAGTCAATTGTGTGATAAAGGTTATGAAGTTATTTTTAAATCCGAATGTTGCATTGTTAAAAATATTAGTGATAACTCTATCTTGTTTGTTGCTTATAGATCTAATAACGTATATACTCTTGAACTTGATGATTTGTCTCAACAAGATGTTAAATGTTTATCTATGTTAAATGACATTTCTTGGTTCTGGCATAGAAGATTAGGTCATGCTAATATGGATTTAATTAATAAATTATCTAAAAAGGAATTAGTTAAAGGATTGCCTAAAACTAAATTTGTTAAAAATAAAATTTGTGATGCTTGTCAACTTAGTAAACAACACAAATCTTTATTTTACATGTTATTATAAACTAACAATAATTTTGCAGTCTAAAAATCATTATATGTTATTCAAAGAAAAGAAGGGAAAAGAATCTGAAGATCATCAGAATCAAAATTCAAAACAGCATCGAGACTAGAAGAAGAATAATCAACAAAATTATGCTCCATATCTAATAGAGTTGTCCAATCAGGACTCATTGGCTCGACAACCTCCGCAACAATACCACTTTAAGAAAATTGCGATGAATAGCCTTCCAAAGCAGCTTGGTAATTTGACAGAGTCAGATATGCCGGCAAACCCACATTAGTTAGAAAAGCACTATGGTCTGAAAGATTCCTGGTAGTCGGAAGAATTTCAGGTGCAACATTTTCTGCTAACGATAGGGGCCCTGTAGAACTTCTAGGAGGAGCAAAAGAAAAGCATTGGTTAGCGCTAGAAGACTCTCCTAATCGAGCCTCTAATGTTGTCACTCGTGATTGCAAAGCCTCTAACGCTGTCACTCGTGATTGTAATTCTTGTACCTTCTGTTCAAGAGAAACAATGAGCGCAGTACAGCCTTTACTGGGATTCTCGACTCTCGCCTTAGCTTTAAAAAGAAATGAATAGAGAGTCTCAAGATATTGATGTTCGGGAATATTTTGTAAAATATTTGCAACACTCTTTACCCCGAAAACAGTAAAAATTGTATGATAATCTCGACGACTAATCACATTTTGAAAAATTTGTGCATATTCACATCATGGCTGAAATCTCTTGCGTCTATAAGTGCAAGCAGCACAAGAAGAACCTGTACAACGGAAGGTGTTTGGCATACTTCTGATTTACTGTTCGTTCCTCATGGATACTCCCTATAAAAGCTATAAGAAGAAAATGGATCTCGAAAGAGATAACAAGAAAGAGGAGACAAGAGGCATCTAATACTGAAAGAATCCCGAAAAGGAAAAGCTGTCATCCTAAAAAGTCAAAAATACAGCGCTCCCCGCGTGCATCTAGAATCCACCGCCCTCGTACGGTGTAGATCCCTTTTTGATGTTGACATAAGGGAAGAAAATGTGCGTAATGTTGATGCTGCGGTAAGAGGTAATATTTTTTTGCTGTGGTAAAATTTTTTATACTGACTTTAGATGTTATGGTAAGATTTTAAATGCTTTATACTGACTTTAAATGATTTTCTACATTCATACTTTTGAAAGCTTTATTTAAAATATATATATATATATTTTAAATTATCTCAAATATTTGCAATACTTTTTAATTGTCATCTTTGCATAAATTGAGGGAGAGCATATTATTTATATACTATTTATGCTTGTTATTGTAAACACACATGAATTTATTGTCATCATCAAAAAGGGGGAGATTGTTGACCTAAGGTCTTAATCTTATTTTGATAATAACAATAAATCAATCATGTGTAATTTGGGACCATATTATTCATTTACATTTATATACTATTTATGCTTGTTATTGTAAACACACATTAATTTATTGTCATCATCAAAAAAGGGGAGATTGTTGACCTAAGGTCTTAATCTTATTTTGATAATAACAATAAATTAATCATGTATAATTTAACATGTTTCTTGATATAAGTATACAGTTCATTTATTTGAAAAATTCAAGAAAAACATGACAAGGATCAATCTTTCAATATTCGATCATTGGACAAGACAAGGAAGATCAAATCTCTCAATGCAAATCATGAAGCACAAATGATCAAAAGACTATATGAAAAGCTTCAAGGAAAAAGCTTCAAATGAAGATCAATCCGAAGAAACAAATCAAAGCATTCGAAGACTTGTTAATTCAGTAATTGAGTGAGTGCTTAAGATTTATGTAAAGTTACTTTATTAATCAAATCCTTATAGCTCAAACATATTCATGCATCTTTTAAAAGATTGATTCAAACAAGCTTGAAATTGAATTTATTTGAAAAACATCATTTTACAAAAACCGAGTTTCAAAATAAATTTATATTAATTTTAAATGATCATATTTTAAGCTCTAATAAAAATAGGTAACTTAAAAAAATATCTTTGAGATTCAAAAATCAGTATAATTTTATTTGGAACTAAATTGTTAAATTGCAAAAATATTTTTATTTTACATTTAAAATTCGCTCAATTTTTGCCCAGTTTTGATTTAACGGTAAGATGGAGGCCTTCCCGAACTTCGATCATTTTGAAGTTTTTACAGTAGTTAGACAACGTCTCCTGGCACTTTTGATTAAAATTTGAGCATGATCCAACGGTCAAATTGGGAGAAATTAACAAAACAAATTTGAATTTTTTTTATCAAAACTAGCTGTTAGAAAGTTTGAAAATGTATACCTTGAAGCCAAAACCTTTCTTAATCTTCTCCAACGGCCATATGGTTTTGCAAGTTATAAATATGAGGTCCTAGACATGTTATAACACACCTTGAATCATTCTAATACTCTATTATTCATATATTCAAATATACAAAGATTCAAGAACACATTTTGATCAATCTTTCATCTTTTGAGCTATATATTTTTTATCAATCTTGATAACTCTAGTGTGAGTTTCATTTGTAATCTTCAAATACACTTGAGAGTTATTGTATTGGTGTGTATCACCACAAACAATTCATTCTTCATTTCAAAAGAGAGTTTGTCTCTTTATAGAGCAAGAGAGCATATCTTGTGAGAAGTGTAGTGTGTATAACTACATTGTGAGTGTTGCGTGCATAACAACATTTGTATTGAGGTTTGATCTTCACCCGAAGAAGATTGAATAGTGAAAATTCTCGGGGAACTAACTGAGCGCGAACGTATGGTTGAAGAACCCGAACCGTGAGGACAAAAAGTCTTGAGCTTCAAATTGGTTCAATCTTTCTAACTTAAGCTCTCTTTTTATTGCTAAATTATTGCTTGTATTTTGAAATTGCTTATTTGCTTATCTTGGGATTGATTACTTGAAATTGATTATTTTCTTGATATTGTTGCTTAGCTAAGTTGCTTTACTTAAATATTTAAAAAAAAACGTTTTAATTCTGCATTAAGTTTTTAAAACACTATTCACCCCCCTCTAGGGTTATTTTTCGACCAACATGGTTTTTTTCGGGTCAGTTCGGTTCGATCCAATCAATTAATTTTTAAATTGGTCACAACACCCCGACCTACTTAATCTTGTACGTGATCAATATCACACGAGCTCTATCTTGTCTAGTTATTCTCTTCCTTTTAAGAAGCTTTCAAAATCAACAATGTTCTGTTGTAAATTTTTTAATCTGGAATTTTAAATTCAGTTTGAATCAAACAAAATAGATATATTTCCAAAATCATATTAAAACAGGAAAAAATGATTTGGTTTAAACAACAACAAAATAAGTTGATAATTTCCACTCGGACCTGAAGAAAAAAATTATGATCCAGTCGAAGATATTTTTTATTCTTTGTAATTAATTTTCTAGAAAAAACAAAAACAAAAGTTCAGAGTAAAGAATAATGTAGTTTAGAGAGCGAAAACGTGGGCCCTTATTTTTTAACCTTTTTTTAAGGGTGAAACTATTTACAACCACTATTTATCTCACTAACACTTCTTATCTCACAAACGCCTCCCAAATATAATTTTTTAATCACTAACACCATCTTATTTACCTCTCTTATTTACTTTAAGTAATTTATATAAAGTATGTAATTAAAAATATAATCTTAACTAAAATTAATTTATAACCTAAGTAATCAAAACAAAACTTCAAATCAAAAAAACCCTCTCCGTCTCCGTCTCCGTCTCCCTCTGCGTTCCCTCTCCCTCTGCGTCTCCCTCCGGCGCACAACCACCCCGACGATTAACTCGCGTACGACCGACCACTCCGTCTCCGTCTCCGTCTCCCTCCGGCGCACGACCACTCCGTCTCCCTCCGGTTCTCTCTCCTGATGTGGGGAGAGTAAATGGAATAAATTCGGCTGAAGTGGGGAGACTGGCTTTTAAACCCACCGAAAAATTTAAAAGTTAAAACCTCCTCATGTGGGGTGAACGTTTGCCATTTATTCTCCCTATGTGGGGAGAGTAAATGTAATAATGTCATCAAAGTGAGGAGACTGGCTTGGAAACCCACTGAAAATTTTAAAGTTAAACTCTCCTCATGTGGAAAGAACATATGCTATTTACTTTCCTAATGTAGGGAGAGTAAATAACTATTTACCCTCCCCATATGAGCCGAGTATAGTCTAGACAAATGATAAAAAGTACTTTGTTTTGTGAATTTCATTCATCTTCTTCATTCTAAATAAATGTAGGGTCATATATGAGAGATTTAATCCATCTTAATACTCCAAAAAACATGTACATATCTCTTTTGTTTTATTATTCTTTGGAATGTCATTATTATCACCACCTTCTTCTTTCTTCATTATCACCAAGTTCTTTCTTCTTCTATTCAAAACGTTTACTTAATGTTGAAATTACCAACCAATAATGCTTGCACTTGGATTTAATGTAGAAATTTTGATTTTTGGAGCCAAAATGATAAAGAACTGAGTTTGAATGCAATATTCGGTTTGCTTGGGAAGAGGGTTTGTGGGGAGATTAAATGGGGTTTGAGGGGGAAGGGTGAATAAATTATGTGGGGGTGGGGGGGTGTTCGTGAGATATAAAGGGGGGTGTTTTAAAGTGTGTGATTAATTTATTACCCATGGATAAATTGATAGATTAATTTTTTTACCTTAGAGTAAATATGTTAATTAAAGGGGGTGTTTGTGAGATATAAGGGGGGGTGTTTAAAAGTGGATCTATTCAAAATTAAGTGGAGGGTGTTAGTGAGATAAATGGAGGTTGTAAATAGTCTCACTCTTTTTTAAAGAAAGGATATAGATGGGATGGTGGGATAAAAGAAAAGGAAATTATCTACATTTTACCTTTGGATCTCTTTCAATTAGGCCTGGGACCAGTCCGGTTATTTAAAAAACTTTGAGGAACCATTAATCGAACTGGTTCTACATTAACGGTTCGGTTCTACCTATAAAAAAAGTGAAGAACCGGTTTAAGAACCGAACCGGTTCTAACGATTCGGTTCTTCCGATTTATCGGTTAACCGTTAACAAGATAAAAACCGGTTCCTTAATGGTTGTTGGAAAGAACCGGTTTATTGGTTAACCGTTAATAAGAAAAAACCGAAAAAACTGAAATATTAATGGTTATTGGAAAGAAATAACGGTTATAATGGTTCCTTAATGGTTCTAATGGTTCCTTAACGGTTCTAACGGTTCGGTTTCTAAGCAATTTAGAAGGAAAATCTAATAACGGTTCCTTAACGGTTATTAGAAAAAAATTATGTCAAGAACCGTTAACCAAACCGTTAACAACCTCGAAGAACCAAACCGGTAACAAAAGTTTCCTATTTTTCAAGAACCGAACCGAACTGAGTTTTATCGGTTCGGTCCGGACCGGTTCTCCGGTTCCCGGTTCTAAAGTCCCAGCCCTACTTTCAATCATTTCTAGCTCTTGGATTTTGAAAATTGTGGTCATTCAATAAATAGCGTAATGAGCTTATAATTGTAATATAGAAGCCATAGAATTTGTATTTACACACATTAAAATATTTTATAATAGTGTAATGTATGATTTGTTAGTAAATTATGGCAGTAATCATGCATCGCATACACTAATTTACGCACTAATCATTGAATCCTATGATCTATGCAGTTCAATAAAATCGACAGATGACATACCTTAATCGAGATTTGATGTCAATGAAACGAACAGGATGGATCTGATCCTTCTGTTGTTGTCGTTCTTAGCGTAGAAAACACGACGCCTCTACGGTATGCACACACGAACGAGATGAGATCTTGCTTGGTGTACTAGCGCCCTCTAGGGTTCTCTCTGCTATTTCGAATTTTCTTGCCTCTCTCAATTTCGTTATCAGCCAAGAAGAACAAAGGTTCCCTTTTATAAGGGAACCCTAGTGAGAACCCTAAGCAACAAACGAACTGGGCCCAAGTCCAACTTGGCCCGTTTTAATTCGTTTTGATCCAACTCGTTTTGGTGTGCGACCCTGTAGGTTTTACACTCTTTGGCCGTACAATTAAAAGCCCGTTTTATTATACGAACAGTAAGCGGTTTCTAGTAAAACATTACTATTATCCAAAGGGTATAAAGGTCAAAAACGACACAACCTTAAATTGATATTTCACACATTAACTCCTTTTGTCAATCGATATCTAGATTGAACACAAGACTAGGCAAGTGTCATTCTTGTATAGTTCAATCTTTATTTCTTGATCTCTAAGTATAATTAATCCAAAACAAATGACATCTCATTTGTGCATGGCCATGCAAATATTAATTACACTTATCAAGGGGCCCAACGATATCTCTCTCAATATATGAGAGTGACAAATCCCATCTTGATCAACCACATACCTCTACATAGTTCATAGTATGCTCGGTCATCATCTTTATAATTACTCGGTCAAGAGCAACGTTTGATAATGCCTGACATGCTAATCCCTATGTTGGTAACCATGGCGATCTCAGGTCTGAGGATAATACGATATCACAAATGGGGAACATCACTGATGACATTATGTAACACTCCTCGCAGTGTCCCCAAAGCGGGTCAGTCCAATACTTTGTTCCCTAACAAGTATCAGTATGTCCAGCTTGATATCTCCATATCCATGACTTGTGGAACATAGTCATCAGCTGACCCATACTCTAATCATTATATCAATGTGATCCTAGGTTATTGATACATGATTAGGGACATCTAAACAATATTATTATTACATTACTAGCATCCCACAATCTAGTCACGTACTTGATGAACTAGTATTAATAAATATTATTTACAAGAGATTATAAAGTAAAATAAATAAACTTTATTAATAACAATAAGCATAAGATATCCAAGTACAAATCATAATCTATGAATAGTCCTAGGACATATCTCTTTCATGATTGGCCATATATGATCGAGTATTATGCACAATTATACATACTCGATCTTATAATATCGAGTATGTTTACAAGGTCTTGGTCGTATAGGTCAAGTCATTGTATTTTTTTTATTCCTAATAATAGATCAGCCTTATTATATCGAGATAATATACACATACTCAATGCAATACGACTAAATAAATAAGTTGAAGTGTTACTAAATAAAGTGATCTATGTAATTAATACCGTCCTATAGATATGTTATTTTATATATTGGTGGTCCGACATGTTATGTTGTAGATTGGTAGGACCACATACCGTAGTTTCCTCAATCAAGTTGCAATGTGTGTTGCACAGGTCAATTATTAGACGATAAATGCCACCACCAAGTTGGTGTCTAAAATATATTAAAAAGTGAGTTACAAAGAAGTCGTTTTTTTTAATTTAGAGCCACGTATGTTTTAAAAATACATATTAAGCATGTTAAGCTTGGATTGGTTGGCGTGTGTGTGCGTATGTGCGGTGAACCACATCTTCCTCCCCTCACTCAATAGTACAAAATTTAGATATTCTTAGGCGTCATTTGAATTGGGTATTAAAAAGTGAGATGGAATTATTAGTACCACTTTTTTTATAATACTTTGTTTGATTCGCACAAATGTGCTGGAATTATTAATGCCGGTACTAACTTAATACCACTCTTTGTGGTATAATTTAATACCAAGAGGGAGGTGATATTATTTATCCAGGATTAAGAAAAATGAATCATATATTTTCAAAAATGCCACTACTACTACTACTACTACTACTACTACTACTACTACTACTACTACTATATTATTATTATTATTTTAATTAATTTTTTTTCTTTATTTTAATTTTTTTTTATTTTGTTAGTCCAAAATATAATCCCGTATACGAGTTACAGAATCAAACATGGTATTAACATCAACATGAGATATCCCAGTAATAATACTGCATGAATCAAACAGAGTATTAGTATTAAATTAATAACAGGATTAATAGTCCAATACTACTAATACTGATATTATTAATCCCACTGACCCTAATATCTGAATCAAACAAGACCTTAAGGTTTAAATCCAAAAAGGTCGAAGTATGCTTATATGAAATCTTGCAAGACTTCACAATTCTCTCCCGTGGAACTTAGAAAACACATAAAAAAAATTTGCTTTGTTTTCCTTTCTTTTTTTCTTAAATACACCATATATCTCCAACATTGAGAAAGAGAAATAAAAAAGGGAGGAAAAAGAATAGTAGAGATGAATGCAAGTTACTAAAATGATAGGGTTAAATAGGCACATGTAAGAGATTAAGATTGAAACTCAACCGTTATAGGACTTAGAAATAGAATGGTCTCTCATTAATAA
The DNA here is from genome assembly GCA_021464415.1 of Lonicera japonica. Taxonomy (NCBI): domain Eukaryota; kingdom Viridiplantae; phylum Streptophyta; class Magnoliopsida; order Dipsacales; family Caprifoliaceae; genus Lonicera; species Lonicera japonica. Next base: position 122,433 of record JAKCWG010000082.1, read on the forward strand.
ATATATTTATTGTAAAATATTAATACAACCACACCTAAAACATAATGCATATTCATTTATGGTGTGAAAAGAGAGTTTATAAAAAGCATTAATTATTATTTACTATATAAAAATAAAATTAATAGAAAACTAAATTAATGGTTTTATTGGGAAATAACATATATTAAAAGCGATCATATTAATGGAAGAAAGAAGATTTCATTTACGATGAAAAAATAAAATGTTAATGCACTTTAAATAAACTATTTATGGAAGCGCTTCTTCAATAATTCATATATGTCATGTTATAGATTGGTAGGACCACATAACGTAGTTTCCCAATCAAGTTGCCGGTGTTGCATGGTCAATTATGGGTGTCTAAAATGAATTAAAAAAATGAGTTACAAAGAACTTTTTTTTTTGTTTCGTATTTAGGGCCACGTTAACGTATGTTCTAAAAATATATGTTAATACTTATGATAAAAAGAAAGAAGTCTCAACATATATTAAATTAGGCACAAATTTACTTGTATAGTGTTATTTTTTACAACCATTCTATACTTAACATGTGTGCTTATAATTAAATATAAAGAAATTATAATTCGCTAATTACTTCTCTCTAACACACATAGATCCCTTTCTATATAAGGGAATTTTTTTTTTCCAAAGGTCAATTATTTCCTTATCAAAAATTTATAATACTTCACCCCTTGTAGATAGTTGCTAGATCTTACTAATCGTTGATGTAACTGATAGGATTCGCTATAATCAGAAACTGCATAGACCATTGACAGAGCTCCAATTATGTCGCCGAAACCCACCGGAGGTAGTAGTCGGCAACTGACTGTGGTGCCGCAATAGATGGTAGAGGATGACAGTGATGTGATTATATATAACTAAAGGAAGAATACGTCTAGTAAAGGGAAGAGTCTTCTTGTTCAATTTTCGAAAAATAAGGTATACATCCTTCAAATATAATTTTAAAAGTTAAATCAATTTCTGATATTGTAAGAATACTGATACATATCCAATTTAAATGTGGAAATTAGTAACGGAAGAAATGTGCCAGAATATTTATTGGTCAGTGCTTTAAATATACTCTAGTAGACAAAAGTACGATACAAGTCAAACTTTAGTAGACAAAAGTTTTATGAACTCTTCTTGCGATGGCTTTGTGGAGTGGTGGCTTTTAATCTAATTTAATTTCACCAAACCCGCAATCTCGTAGTAATCAACATTTATATGCTAGTGGACAAATTCAAGTGGCTAATTAGGTATCCATGGACGTCATTGCAATTGGTGCGCAAAAATTGGCGAAAATATTTAATACAATAGTTACAATAATACATGTTATTATTTATTATTTAATTTTTTAAGTGGACATTTCTTTAGTCTTAATTATACGCGTCATTGATTTTTTGTAATTTAATTGGGTAATTAAGTAATAACATGTCCCGGTAAAACTATTGTATTGGATATTTTTTTCATCTAAACGTCAATATTATTTATAAAGCATGATAGAGTGACATTAGTAATTAGTAGCTCTGTGAAATTATAAAATTAATTTTTTTATTTTAAAAATTACAACAAAAATAACTCTTAATATAATTGAGACTTAAAATTATGACCTTAACGCGAAGAATACAAATTACTATCACTTGACTGAATACTATAAAAAGTATATATGTTGTTTTAAAAGTTTATATATACAGTGAGGAATTACTTGGTATTATGAACAAGAAAAGTATCATTGAATGGTAATTAAATCACTTTTAAAATGAAAAAGTTCGTCGAAAATCTCCAAATTATTTACAATGTACAAAGGCTTTTCAAAATTCAATTTTGAAAAGTCAAAAAATAATTTTATTTTAAGAAATAAAATTTTCCCAATAAAGTTTGTCCAAAAAGACAATATTTTACCAGAACCCAGCCCGGGTTGGTCGACTGGTGGAAAATTATACTATCCATGTCCTCACCCAATAGCATAAAACTTGGATGCCCTTAAGGCCAAAACCAAAAAGCCAAAGTATATTTATATGAAGCCTTGCAAGACTTCACATTTCTCCTAAATGAGACTTAGGAAACACACAAAAATTCTTGCTTAGCTAGGTTTCCTTTTTCTTTTTTTTTTTTTTTTTTTCGTAGCTCCAACATTGACATAAAGAAAAGGGCGGAAAAAGAAGAGTAGATATTAATGCATGTTACAAAAACAATAGGGTTAAATAGGCACATGTAAGAGATTAAGATTGAAACTCATGCAACTGTTATATGACATAGAAATAGAATAGTCTCTCATTACTATATATTTATTGTAAAATAATAATACAATCACACGTAGAACATAATGCATATTCATTTATGGTGTGAAAATAGATTTTACAAAGAACATTAATTGTTATTTGCTATATAAAAATGAAATTGATGGAAAGTTAAATCAATGGTTTTATTGGGAAAGTATCGTATTGAAAGTGGTCATATTAATGGAAGGGAAGAAGACTTTGTCTACAATGGAAAATGAAAGAATTGTTAATGCGCTTTAAATAAGCTATTAATGGGAGACAGTGAGGGTATTAACCGTGTCCAAGAACACGGTGTAACAAGAAATAAATTTGTTAATATGTTCAATTGTTACTATGTTCCTAAAATAAGCATTTTAAGATGTATTTCATGGTGATGTACACAACAATATATATTTTAAATGAGGTCACCGCATAAATCAACCAGATACTTCCACTCTAATATATTATTACACTGGTTGTACATTTATGCCGTGGAGAAAATGGAGATTATGTTTCTTGTGTGCATGAAAGGAGAGGTACATATACTCATTTGATAAGTATACTCATATTTTGCCTCTTCATCTTGAATTAAGAATTTTACTTTGAATTTTTCTCATTTTAAAAAAAACATTGAAATAATGTTATTTAGGCTTTGTTTGAGTTCTAAGAATGTTGTGGGGGATCTAGTTTATCGGAGAAATGTAAGATAATACGTTTAATTGAAATGTTAACTAAAGCCAATGTAAAGTATTATTGTATATTTAATGTTTGGAATATTAAAATAGTCGGTCATACTTTAAATTTCAAATTTTTTTTCAGTTGTCTCAAATTAATAAGTTTGCTTGTTTGTTTGTTTTTTTTTTCTTTTACATAATTAATAAAAAAAATTGATATGTTTGGCAACTAATTACATTAAAGTTATTGTAATCTCAAAAAGTATTAAAATAATAACCAAAACAAAAAAGTATATCCAACTTATAGCTGTCCTAGCTTCAATCTCCCTTTTTTTTTGGTTCGGCTCATTTTTTGAGTGGCTTAACCGTAACCCAATCCAAACCTTTTTTGTTCGGTTTGTACATTTTTTGGATCAATTCGATTCGATCCAATCAATTAATTTTCGAAATGGTGAAATCACCATTTCGTGCTCTGTCCTGTCTGGATCTTCTCTTCCTTTTAAAAAGCTTTCAAAATCAAACAATGTTCTATTGTAAAATTTTAAATCTGGAATTTTAAATTCAATTAGAATCAAACAAAATAGATATATTACCAAAACCATATTAAACCAAGACAAAATCATTTGGTTTAAATGACAACAAACTTTGAGTGAAACCATCTCGATCTGGAACAAAAATAAAAAATTATGATCGAGTCGGAGAGATTTTTTATTCTTTGTAATTAAAAAAGAGAAATTTAAACATCCTCATTTTCTAGAAAAAAAACAAAAAACGAAAGTTGAGACTAGTGTACTTGCAGATAATAATGAAGTTTAGAGAGAGAAAGTGGGCCCTATTTTTTATTTTTTCTTTCAAAGAAAGGATATAGATGGGAGGGTGGGGTAAGAGAAAAGGAAATTATTGATATTACTCAATATCTACCATTCACCTTTGGATCTCTTTCAATCATTTTTAGCTCTTGGATTTTGAAAATTTTGGCCATTCAATAAAATAGTGTAATGAGCTTATGATTGTAATATAGAATATATAGACAATTTAGTTATACACATTAAAATATTTTATAACATTTTAATATAAGTTCGGCTATATATGATCGAGTAATATGTATATACTCGATTCTATAACTATAACACTTAGTATGTATATATGGTCTTAGTTTTTTAGGACAGAATCAGTATATTTTTTTTTATTTTTAACAATAACTAAATTTTATTGCATCGAAAGTAATATACACATATTTGGTGTAATAGGATTAAATAAATAAGATGAAATGTTACTTAATAAAATAATGTGCATGTAATTAACGCCACCTTATTCATATATATATATATATACATACATATATGTTATGTTATGGATTGGTGGTCCGACATATATATTATATTATAGATTGGTAGGACCACATAACGTAGTTTCCTCGATCAAGTTGCCATGTGTGTCGCAGCGGTCAATTATGGGGACTTATGACTCTTTTAGTTAACAATAAATGCCACCATCAAGTTGGTGTCTACGATGAAATTTACCAAGGACTCATTTTAAAATGTAGGGCCACGTTATTGTGGGTCGTATAAAAGCATATATTAAGGTGATATTTGGTTGAGATTTTAAAATTTAAATTTTTAAAATTTTTACTGAAAACTTAATTTTATTTTATATTTTTTAAAATTTACTTTATTTTATTTTATTTTTCATAAAAATTTTAAAATACTTTAACTTTAAATTCAAAAATAAAAGTTAGATAAAAAAATATATATATTTGAAACCTACTCATCGAAATCTATAAAATAAGACCTAATATTGTGACTAGTTTTTGAATTTTTTTCATGAATTTTTTTGAATTGGTTGAAAAAAACTTCAACAAAAAATTAAATTAACTGTGGTGCCGCAATAGATGGTAGAGGTCCAGTGGATGATATTGAAGTGAGTGTGTTTATATAAATAAAGGAAGAATACAACTAGTACAGAGAAGAGTGTCTTCTTGTTTAATTTAAAAGTAAAATTAATTTTTTTTTATACCGTAAAAATACTAATACAAATATTAATTTAAATGTTGAAATTAATATATACTTAAAGAAATGTGCCAAAAAATTTATTGGTTAGTACTTTAAATATACCCTACATAATGACTAATGCAATATTGATGCACTGATCTTGCTGATAATTTAATAATTGAAATTGACCATTATCATTAACCAGATTAAGTTACGTCCAACATTTCAAGTGTTATGAATACTTTTATCTCATTAAAAATTACTATATTTTATCTCATTAAAAATTACTTGTGTCTTACTTTTGTTCCCAATGTTTTAATCTCCTCACATAAAACTCAATGTATGCGCATTAATTCTCCAATTTAGTCCAACTATATATACCTGTTAAAATTATTGATCGAAATCACGCATATGCGTAATCTACCTTTTTTCATAAGGGTAAAAGAAATAATTAACCCTCTAAAATTCTAACATGTTTTTTTTCTTTAATCAGTATGTGTACTCCCAATATATCTTAATTGATAGTAGGCGAATCATCTGACAAGCGGAAAATTTAATGGTTTAATTATCTAAAAAAAAAGGACTAAACTAAAAAAAAAGGTCTAAACATTGGGGTTTTGTGTGAACCAATTAAAATACTGGGACAAAAGTACGATACAAGTCAAACTTTAGCAGACAAAAGTTTTATGAAATTAAAATTCTAATTTAATTTCACCAAACCCTCTGTCTCGCAGTCGTAGTAATCAACATTTATCTGCTACTAGTGGACAAATTAAAGTAGCTAATTAATTAAGTATCCATGAATATTGCAAATGGTGTGCAAAAATTGGCAAAAATGTTTAATACATCAATTACAACAGCGCATGTTATTATTTACCATAATTTATCATTCAAATTGTAAGAAAATGTGCTTTTTTTGTTTCGCTTTAATTACATGTGTCATTAATTTCTTGTAATTTGATTGAGTAAGTGACAATATGTGTTGTAACTGTTGTATTGAATATTTTCTCATCTACACATCAATATTATATATAAAACATGATAGAGTGACATTAGTAATTAGTAGCTCTGTGAAATTATAAAATTAATTTTCATGTTTTAAAAATTACGACAAAAATAACGCTTAATATAATTGAAACTTAAAACTATGACCTTAACCCGAAGAATTTAATACAAATTATTATCACTTGACTGAATACTTTAAAAAGTATATATGTTGTTTTAAAAGTTTATATATACTGTGAAGAATTATTTGGTATCATAAAGAAGACAAGAATGACTGAATGGTATTTAAATCACTTTTAAAAAGAAAAAGTTCGTTGAACTCTCCAAATTATTTTCAATGTACAAAGGCTTTTTGATAATTAATATTTCGAACGTTTCTGATTAGCATCATAAACATTGAAAAGTAATTGCATTACTTTTTGATAGTTGATTTATATCAAATTTAAAAAATAGTGTAAAAGTAGAAATTGACAATTTATTTTTATTTGCGATGACAACGAAACACATGATAATTTTTTTTAACATATTTCTTAAAAGTAATCAAACAAAATTTAAATGTTTTAATTAATCATCTATGTTATCTTCTTTCTTTTTGAAACATAATCATCTCTCTTATCTAGAAAGTGTAAGAACATCCACAGTGGATACAATATGTAGGATAAATAAGATATATTTTGTTACGAGCGCCCGTACTATAAGTAGGGTAAAACATTATCCCGAAGTATAAGGCCCCATTTGATAGAAACATGAAAAGTAAAAATAAAAACAACTAATTAATTTGGTTGAGAAGATGGAAAATAAGTTGAGGCTCATACTCATTTTTGTGAGTATATGTCCTCCATCATTCTTTATGTTTTGTGAAAAAAATTCTTTACCACCACTTAAAGAAAGAATTTCCATGGAAGAAGTCAAAAAACAAGAGTTAATCTCACTATATCCCTCAACTTGTTTTTCATATTCTCACATAAATTAGTTGTTTTTCTTTTCATTTTTCATGTTGTTATCAAACGGAGCCTAGGTGTATGAAGTTCAGTCCAACTAGGTTCACTACCATACGCATATTTTTTGGCTTGGAGTGTCCCGTGAAAACTTGTTTAGCAGCCGGGGTGTTTATCTCTTTTACTTCTACATTATCTTCCCATTATTTTTTCTCTCTCTACTATTTTTATCTCATAAAATGCCACACGATCTATTTTATCTCTCTTTTTACAATGCAATAACATAAATACACCGTACTAATCATACAATTAAGTTGTCATTGTGAATGCTCCACGACATATATATATGCGCATTGCACTTGTACCATTTTGTCATATATAACGGTAAATAAAATGCTCTCTTTTCATATACCATTCTAGTAGTAAAATATTATAATTTCTTTTCAATTTTTCCTTTAAACATTATTAATATATATTTAATTAATCAGATTTTCGCGAAATTAACTCCAGATACATGTCGGATTTGTATCTCCATTCCCATCCGGCCAACCCTATTACACTGGTTCTCCACAGGACCCGAAAACAAATAGGGAATTTTGCTATCCCCACACAAAAGTTAGAAAAAAAATTGTTCACGTTGTTTTACTTTTTCTCTTTCATCATATCTCCAATTAAAATTAATTAAAAATATAACAAGGGGAAAAATAAAAAATCCTTTTTTGTTTTTTCCAACCCTTGCTGCACGAAAACATTGTTTGCATATATATATATATATATATATCTGAGTTAGGTTATAAAGAGGGATTCTCTCACTTTAATAAAAAGAAGGGATTCCCATTTACAAGGTTAAATTGATGAATTATTTTTTGGAATTTTGTAGACATGATCTATATTATGAATAGATCATTTTCACTAAATTTTATTAAAAAATTCAACCTAGAAATTGGTAAGATGATCATCAAAAATTTCAACGGTAAAAAATGCGGATATATATCAATTTTTCAATACACCCACTTCTAGGTTGAATTTTGTTATGAAATTTAGTGGAGGTGATCTACTTAGTATATAGGTAATCTCTACAAAATTTCAAAAAAAAAAATCATCTATATACCCCTCCATATTCACGTGGAATAATAATAAATAAATAAATAATAAAAGAAAAGCATTTTACATTTTTCCCCTTATTCTATTATAAAAACATTTTTTTAGTGTATGGCAAAAGTTGGCTTCTTGTATGTGTAAGAGCTTCAGCTGGATAATGTTGGTAAGATAAGCGGGGCATAATGAATATAATAGGCAATATAATTAGGATAAAATATTATTTTATAGTATAAAAGGATTAAAAAATTAAATTCAACTAAATTTACTATACAGTAAAATATTTGACGTGAGGCGTCACACACTAACATGTTTTGGGACTTGAGTATTTATCTCTCCTACTTTTCTCACTACTTTTCCGAAAGGACTCGAAAACAATAGAAAATCTTGCTATCTCACACGAAAGTCACTACAAAACATTGTTCACTTTATTTTTACTTTTCTCTTTAATCATATGCATAAAAAGAAAAAAAAAAGAAAAAAAAAGAAAAGAAACCTGGAAGGATGTGTTTGATAACAACATGGATAAAGAAAATAAAAATAGTTGATTTTTTTGAAAATTTGAAAAATAAGTTGAGACATATGGAGAGATGTTTTCTTACTTTATTACTTTTTCCATGAAGAAATTTTCTTTGGTGGTTGAGAAATAAAATATTTTCAGAAAAAAATTATGAAGAAAATAAGATATATATTCATAAAATGAGCATGAAGTTGAGAATATCTCATTACATAACTCAACTTATTTTTCAATTTTTTACTCAAATCAAGTACTTTTATTTTTCTTTTTCATGTTGTTATCAAATAGAGCCTAAGTGTATCCATCTATGACGTGGGGATAAAGAAAATGTCTTTACTATTTTTTTTTATTTGTTTCTACCCTTTTTGTAGAAAAACGTTATTTGAATATAACCTTAGTTAAATAATGAAAGTCGTGTATAATATGGTGCACCTATACTATAAGTCCATATTCACGTGGAATTAAAAAAAAGGGCTTTAACTTTTTCCCCCCTTTATTCAATTAGAAAACATTTTGTTAAAGTAAAAGTCGCCTCATTGTATGTGTGCATGTTTGTAATAATTATAATAGGAAATTTATCCAACCTTTATAACTAGGACAGACGTACTAAATGCTGTGAAAACGAGGGCAATTGACTTAATCCTAAATCACAATTATAACTCGAGAAATGTATTTCAATACTTTTTATGAGTATTAGGCAGGCGAAATTTCAACTGGCAATAGGATCAATCAACTGTGTAATCCACATGCAAAATGTATATGTGACTATGAATAAACGATAAAGCAGATGGTATATAAACAGTGAGAGGGTCAATAAAATACACTGGGACATAATTTGGGTACCAAAATCAGGTCTTTCACGTGAACGGGAAAACTTTATTGATGAAGAGAAATTCGAAACTCAAAAATCAATTTATCCTCTCACCGATTGATGGAAACAAAGCTCCGATTGATCTTACCCTCTCAAATCCTAGCTAAAACTCTCACAACAAATATCTCTTGTAAGATCCCAACCCTAATTTTCTCTTCCTACACTCTGTTTCAAATACCCTTTACAAACATAATAAAACATATCTATTTATACAAGTAATACGAGTGAGATAATACGAGCTCGCGTCATGTCGCCACTTTGTACCGGTATGACCTTAAACTAGTACGCCACTTGACAAAACCGCTCAACCTCGCGCATAATGGTATGAACAAAACAAAAAATATCAACATGCAACATGCCATCACAAGCATTAAACCTCTGTCACTCTAAATACTTGTACTACACATAACCTGTGCATACTGATAAGCCCTTCAGTACATAGATGATGAACCAAACACAACAATCTCCACCTTGGTGAGTTAAAGCCAATCTCGATCGTTGTAACCAAGGATAAAACTGTGCATCCCCTTGAATATCATCCCAACACCTCCAAGGACGCAACCTTGAACTTCAACACAAAGAAAAATTTAAAAGACTCAGACAATCCTGACTAAACTTCCCCGTAGTAACAGGCTTAGTAAACATGTTTGCTGGATTTTCATCAGTGTTTACCTTCTCTAGGACGACTTAGTCAAGCTCAATCCTATATATACTATGTCGAACCGCACACCAATGTGCTTTTTGCGGATTTGGTATACTTGATTCTTAGCCAAGTATACCGTCATTTGACTATAACATCGAAGAAGAATAAAAACCTTGCTTCAAACCTAACTTAATCACCAAACATTTCAACCACATCACTTGCTTTGATGCCTTCATAAGAACCGTATATTGTGTCTCTATTGTAGACAACGCGCTCATTACTTGTAACTTAGATGATAAAACACCTAAAAATGCCACATTTTATACCCAAAAGTTTCTTAGTAATCCATTATTATTGAATAAGCTATGCTAATGTCATCTTTTGTTTGCTTTATAAGTGAAAAGTGAAAATAACGCAATTTTTTTGCAAATTTAACTAACAATGGAGCAAAGATGTGTCAAGAAGCAAAATGGCAATTGTTCCGATGGTTAGGTGAGCTTAAAAGTGATGATTGATCACAGTCCAAGTAGGTGGAAGTCCAAATCCAAGAAGAAATAAATTTGAACTTAACTGCGCGAAAAATCGGCTTTTGATCTCCAATCTCAGCACAGGTTTGTTATTTTGATTATAATGTTGCACTAAAAGTTCAGAATTTTGCGTGCTATATATAGTTGGAAAAAAGATTCAAAGGGCTGCAACTTTTGTGTTTTGATGATCTTCAGATTCTCACATCTTAATGGTCAAAAATAGCTTCAAACTTACTGCCTATGCAATTGCAAAAATGTGTACAGAGCCTCTTTCTTGTGGGCCCTCCACTTAGCCCATTTACCAAAGCTTTTGAGCGCACTTCAAATCTCACCGTGCAACCCACATTCCATAATTCTTTCTCCCATGTAATTAAGCCCCTTTAATTATATAATAACACATTGGCTCATTAACTTTAAAATTGTGCCTACTACTAATAATCCTAGCCAATCATAGACCACACGCATCCAATTGGAACCCCTAAACCCCACATACATTCAGCCGTACGTAGCCTCCATTTCCCAAAATTCCTAGCAGTGATCCCTCTTTTCTTGTTCCCCTCCTCTAAATTAATTTCTTTTCTAAACCTTCCATATTTTTCTTTCAGCCCTCACCTATAAATAATGGTCCTTATTACCCATTCTAAACATACAATTACAAAGAGAGAAAGAAACTTGTCAAGAGATAAAGAGAATGAATCACGCACACGGCCACTAAAAGAATCATTCAACCTGAGTTATAGCTTTCAAGGAGAATTTTGTATACTGCAATTTTATTTATTATTTTGTAATTCCGTCTTTGTAGATTATTATTATTTATATTTAATTCTTGAGCTATAGCTTTCAAGGAGAATTTTATTTATTATTTTGTAATCCTCTCTTTGTAGATTATTATTATTAATACTTAATTGATTAATGAAATTTTATTTAATATATTTCTTGTGTTCAATATTTTTGATGGAATGCTAATATTTTTTCGATGAGAGCGATGAAGCCCCAATCTTTAATTTAACTTATACTTATTGTATGCAATACCCATGCGCTTAATTTAATTAAAAAAATCTTTTTTATCGACTTCCAAAAGAGGCAATCTCATTTAGTGTTATTATTGACTTGATAAACAAACTACACACCATAGAATTTCCTTAAATTGATTTTAATCACTAGATTCTCTTCTAAAATTTTAATTGTTAATATGGATAGGTGCTGGACATTTGTGTTTTCCGTAAGTATCGATTTATTGGAAGATTACTTTAATCAATTTTATTATTTTTATGAAAGAAGAAAATGGAATTTTCATAAGATTTAAAAGATAAAAATTTGTTTTAAAGTTATATCTTGAAATTACTAGTTTACTTGAATACTAATATCACGTTACACACCATAGGTGACTGTGACTGTTTTAAGTAAATTAGAATTTATATTTTATCTTGGGTACATACATGTGGTAATGTAAATAGTTAAATCTATTTATAGTTAATTTCTCTTGTAAATTCATAATCAAGAATTCTTTAATTTAATTTTAATTAAAAGAAAAGAAAAGGAGTTTTCAAAATCAAAATTGTTTTTAATTTGGCAATCCCATGTTTTTTTCTATAATCTTCAAGATCCTTACCCCGGGATTTGAATTGACCCTTTATTTTATACTGTACTATGCTTAATTAGATTTTTTTTCAAATAAAGATTTTTGTGAGTAGTCTTGATATGACTAGAGACGTGCAACAATAGATTTTCATAAAATTGATTCACTTGCCAAAGTAAACACATAACTAGAGGTAGACATTCTTTTGTCATGATCCCTTAGATATTTAGAGTCGACGAAGCCCACAACACAATTAGGCCCTATCTTTCCGCTCAAACACAATGCCCATGGACTTGGTACCCTGCAAAAACCGTAGAACCCATTTCACAACTTTTTAATGCTCTTTAGTTGAATTGCACATGTATCTATTAACCATTCCAACCGCATGAGCTAACTTTGGCCTTGTATAAACCATGGCACACATAAGACAACGCATGCAGTGTTGTCAACATCTCAGTGGAATCATCAAGTGAGGAAGTACACTTAGACACAGGAGTGTTTTCGGTTTCAGTCGGGTTGGGAATCGGAGTACCCCAAACTCAAACCAAATGCAAAAGTTCGGTTCGGTTTTGGTTTAGAAATCTTGTAAACCCAAACTCGAACTAAATATTTCAGTTCAGTTTCGGTTTGGTTTTATTCGGTTTTTACCTATATATTTTTTAAATAATTTTAACAGAAAAAATAGTGGCATAAATTCATAAAACACTTAATAGTGGATGAAAGTAGAATTATAATTGGAAAGAATGTTACCCCCTCTTTGACTATATATATCTGAACACTTAAAAAGTTCCCAAGTTTTTTATTACATCAATAAATACATAAACTGAAACATAAACCATGAAAAAATACAAGCAATCAAATACATTGGAGATGTCAAGATGAAGACATAACATTGGGAAGGAGAAACACTAAGAAATCAACTAATTAATAGATAAGCAAGTAAGAGACATAACATTCTCCTTGAATCAAACGAAATAAACTATTTGTTTTTTAACAAGGCCTTGAATATCAATAGAGACACCGTTGCTTCATTGTTAGATTTGTCCTTATTCTTTAAATTCTCCTTCTATAACACCATATATTCACATTGATATATATATATATATATATATCAATATGTGATAAAAAAATCTTAGCATTGTGTAATTAATTCAATAATAAGAGCACGCATTAATAACTTTTTTTTAGGATTATCACAATATATAATTAATAAGGAACATATTCTTATAAAAGGCCATTTTTTTTGTATTATAGTACAATTAATGTGTGCCCTTAGAGTATAAATTAACATTTTCTTATTTTCTTATACTTAATTCGGTTCGGTCGATTTTCGAATTGGCCTAAACATCCATACTTAGACAAAGCAAAATGAAAAGCTAACGGAGTAAAAACCTGCTTCGCACTAGACATATTGAATTTCTCAGGAACATGGGAAATATACTTATTTTATGAAAGCCACATGTTATCATTTTCCTTATCTGTCCAAATCTTCATATTATAAACACCCCATTTTACAACCACTACAAGAACCCTAAAACTCCCATAGAGTTCAGATCAAGTCCAAAATTCACCAGCATACTAGAACACGCACATGAAGGGTTTGCAGTATGACAAACCGCTTTATTATTTGGGTTTGTCATATGACAAACCCTCAAATCACAAGCCAACCACCCTCTAAGACATCAGTTTGTTGGAGGCTCACCTAGGACAGTTTGCATATGACAAACCGCCCTACTATTGTGGAATGTCGTCGTACAACATTTCCCTTATTGTTCAAGAATGTCGCACGACATTCTCCCTAGGTACGATAAATACCACTACTTGATTAAAGACATAAAATTTACTCTATAATTTCATATCTCTTTCATACTTTTTGATTTCAATAGTCATTGAAAAGCCCTTCAATAATATTATCCAATTTGCTACTGGGGCAGCCTGCCGTCTATGACATTGAAACCAATAAAGGAATCAGCTAGATGGATCTGATCATTAAATACCTCAAAGATGGAATCCTACCAAGTGATAGTAACGAAGCTTATAATGTCTGAGTAACTACAATCTAGCAAGTATTGGTTTCTCTAGATCAGAAGCTCTATAAGAGGTCGTTTTCTGGTCCTTATTTGAGATGCATTCACCTCAAGTTAGTTTATAATGTTTTGCATTAATTACATGAAGGCAGCTACGGTAGTTATATTGGGGGTCGATCACTAGCTCATCAAGCACAAAGCTAAAGCTATTGCTGGCCATACGTGCAAAGTGATGCTCCGGCCTTTGTCAAAAAATGTGACAGATGCAGAAGCACTTACTGATCATCCGTCAACCTGCCAGTAAAATGTATCTAATCATAAGTCCTTGGTATTTCGATATATAGGGCTAGGACATCATGGGCCCATTTCTTTGGGGATCATGATCAAGAAGATCCCTCATACATGGTTAACACATACTATTTTACTAAGTGGGTTAAAGTTGTCGACACATATGACTCATCAGCATATAAGTAGCATAACATGCATAAGATTTTGAAATAAAATAAACACCAGTACAAGCATACACAGTTTCAGCACATACATGCATAAATATGTTGTAACTGACTAGTATTGGGCTCTTTAGAAAGCATACCCATTAGTCGTGTCGGACCTTATGAGAGGCTAACTCCATAAGAAGTCACAGGATATTGGGAATTGGCTGACTCATGCCATATCCCAGTAGACCACATTACAGCCACGATCAACCCCATCATCTTCCTCATTTGCATGGGAACTACATCGAAGAATATCCTGAGCATCTGCGTATGTGACCTCTTCCTGGTCACCTTTTAAAGATCCGACTAATCATATTATGCAAGATTCATGTAATTTGGTGAAGATGCTTAAGAGACAAAAAAACTCGAGAAACAAGAAGCTAGAGAGAGAATAAGAAAATGAGAAGGAAAGAACCCGCTCGTGGGACAAAACCTCCTCCATCGAATTATCGCATGACAACCCTACCTCGTTTTTGGCTTTTTCCACTAAGGGGACTTCCAAAATGGTTTTTATTGACCTTTGTGCAAAAACACACACTCGCACAATAATATTGAATGCAAGATTCTAAGTCATTTCTCCAATCACGAGAGCAAACAACTACAAATGAATCTCTGATTTCTAGAATACTGAAAACTAGTAATGAGGATGAGAAAATATCAAAATAAGACGGAAATAGAAAGAATTAAAAGAATAAAAAAGAGAAAAATCCCGCATGAACGCTCAGAGTGAGCGAAAGAAATAGAAATATATAAAGTGTCAGGGAGAGTCACACCAAAAGTGACATCTAGGCCAAACTGGAAAAAGCGTGTGATTGTCAGGAGCCACTTTTTTAAGGGGCATTTTTGGATGCTTCAACCGAAATTAGAAACTTTAAGGATACTTCAATTGAAATTAGAAACTTTAAGGATGTTTAAACCGAAAATAGAAATTTTAAGGATGCTTCAACATGAATTACAAACTTTAAAGATGGTTCAACTGAAAATTGTACTTTAAGAACGAACAAGAGATTTTGGTCAAACTTTAAAGGTCATTTTTGCTACTTATCTAAATTAAATTAATTTTCACTCAAATTATAATATTATTAATATTTGATTAATGATTCCAATAATCTCGAAATCTTCATTCTATTCGATTATTCCTATTCTTAGACAACTTGCAAAGTTAGTTATTTCTATCAAATTGTTTTCAAACCTATCCTTGTAATTTCTAAACATTCCAACTATGTGGACTTTAAATTTCTAGAAACTTCCCTATAAGATATTGCTTATATGTTGGCTTTCTCTTTACACAATTATTTTATTTTTTTTATTTTTATTTTTGTTTTCTTGTAAGGTACTTCTGTAGTTCTAGTTAACTTAATTTTTTTATGCATCTTTGATTTATAATAGATATATTGATAAATTATGAAATTGAGAAAAAGTTATTGACGGATGTAAAAATTATATATATATATATATATACATATATGTGTATAAAAATATATTCAGAATGATATGTGTACTTAATTGGTATGTATATTCAGAAAAAAATTTATAATTACAAGTAAATTTACGTTATAGATGATAAATACATTATTAGAAATATTTTTGAATATAATTTAATTAAATTAATGGAAGTCGTGTATAATATGCTCCATGTTCATGTGATAAAAAAAATTAAAAACAAACAAACGAACCTTTAATTTCTTTCCCTTGTTTTATTAGAAAAAGTTATTTGGAGTAAAGCAAAGGCTGCTTCGTTGTAAAAATGAGAATGGGTCAACAAAAGGAAGTTTCTGACTAACCCTGTTTAGTTGAGTATTTAAAAATATTTTTTATTTTTTAATTTTTTTTATTTGATCTTTGTTTCAAAAACTAAATTTAAAATATCATTTCATACTTCTAAAAATCAAATTCACTTCCATTTTTTTTCATAAAACTTCTAAAAATTGAAAATATCATAACTTTAAATCTAAAAATTAAAATTCGATAATATATATATATATATATTTAAAACTTAGTTATCAAAATCTATAAAATAAAATCAATTGTAACTATTTTATAAGTTTTTTTTTTCATTAACTTTATTTTCTCTCATATGTTTTAATTTTTTTGAACTAAACACAAATCGAGTTTTAATCATTAAAGTTTTAAGCACTATTGGCAGCAATAATGCATGCCAGCTTGGCACAGTTCTTTCACCGGAAAATTTAAAGTAAGGAACGGTCCGTACGAACAGTTCCCTTTTACGACGCTTTTGCGTCATAAAAACACACTCCAAGTGTTTTTATATCACAAAAGGGTGATAAAATGGATCAATCCGTACGGACTGGTCTGTATAAAAAATGCTCTCGTTCTTTCACTTCATTTTATTTTATTTTTCTTATTGTTTTTTTTATACAAATGACAAATATATTAAAATAGTTCAAGAAAAGAGAGGGACAGGGACAGGAATAAGGACCTCTGTCCTTTACTTGAATCATCAGATTATTTTTCATGCTTTGTTTTTAGAGATGTCCCACATCCAAACCAAACCGGCCACCCCCCCCCCCCCCCACCCTCCCCGGCGCCAACCCACCCCGTAATATTTTTAAAAAGTTGAGTTATACCCCTATGTTTTAAAAAAATTGAGTAGTATTTTTATTGGCCCCCTGAAATTTTTTTTTTATAGGTAAAATGTATAACCATTTGTGCTTAAACATATAAATACAACTTTCAATCTTACATACAATGAGATTTACCGATATAAATGCAGAGAAAATAACACATAACATATTTTGTGCATACAAAAATATTAATTATTTTTATGTCAAAAAAATTTGTACTTATGAATTATAATGTAGAATCAATTGCAATACTCACAATATTAAACGATTTTAACATTGTTTATATATACATTGAAGTATTTATATGCTTTTAAGAAAATGCAAAACTTAAACATTATTTTAAAGAAAAGGCCCGAATATATTACATGGGGCTAGGTAATACCTAGCTTGTTTATTTGATACATGCAAGACAAAATTACAAGTAGGGGGCATTGCCCCTTTATCACAAACAACACTCAAAATACAGAGGAAAACAAAAATGTCTTCCTAACACTAGACATTTCCATCTTTAAGGAATATGCATCTCTTTATTTATATATATTATTATTATTATTTATTATTATTATTATTATATTCATTTATTTTTGGAGGAGAAACTTGAACCATCCAGATGATTGTTTTGGGTATCTCTTAAGACCATTCTTAAAATCTATGAAATTGATACCGAAACGAACAGTGTAGCCAGCAGCCCATTCAAAATTGTCCAACAATGACCATGCAAGTATCCCTTCACTTTTGCGCCTTCCCTACATTAACATAAAAAATAATTAAATAATGCCTTATTGTCCTCTAATTTACGAATTGGACAATTTAAAATTACGTTTTTCTTGAATTATCTAATTATCAAAAAGTTTGGCTGAATTTGACCTAATATAAACATTTAAAAACTTAAGTCAATTCATAAGTGATTAAATAAAACAAAATAATTAGTTGGAATTAGACGACTATCATTCAAGTTCGTGGGCCAAAAACACATAGACAATTTTCTAAAAAAATAAAAAAAAAACATACAATTTTTTTTATTGAATGAATTTATAGATTAAACAATTTGTGCAGCCAAGAAGGCATCAAAAAAATCTCAATATTGCCGTATTAATAATATTGCAAGAAAGAGAAAAAGGATATAATTTGATTTGTGGTTATTTCTAAAAATATACTATAATTTTTATAGTATTCCAAGACTTACTCAATAGCTTGTTGAACAAATGAAAGATGATTATAATGGTATGATATCCTCTTCTTGTCCGCAAGAGCTTCACTAAGTGATAATTTTGGATCATTTAATTCATCAATTACTGCAAACTAAATATTAGTAATTGTTTCAAATGCAACATAATTTTATTTTTCCATTCCATATAATACATATATCGGGAAAGGTTCAAGTTACACCTAGTGTAAAACAATGAAGTTTTACACCCGTCAATAACTTTCTGTCCATTTCATAATTTATCGATCTAACAGTTGAATTAGTTAATATAATATCTCAAAGATACATGCAAAAAAACTAAATTAATTAGACATGCATAAGTCCCTCATCCCAATTATGTTATATATTGATTTTTAAACATAAAAAAGTAAGTAAAAGTAAGTTTAGTGTTTATATAGTTACAAATATAAGATTAATTTGAAACTTCGTACTCTTAATAAATAGAATAAAAATAACTTATCTAACGGTAGAATTAATAAACTATGCATTTGAGAAAAAGTTGTGAATAGATGTAACATTTTTTAATTTTACATCACTTGAACCTTCTTCTATATATATATATATATATATATTTTTTATTTATATGACACAAAAGATTTTATAAAATGTTAATTACCATTCTCTGTAATGTAGACATCTGGATTATGGTACTTTGTCTTTATATAGAGCAACATATCCTTGAGTCCTTTGGGATAAACAAAAAGCCATTCTGAGCCAGCCTGTAGCATTAAGTGGGCATATAATAAAATGTTTGTTAGTACAGCAAACGGTTGGTGTCATTTTCTTAATTACCAAATACTTAAATGTTTTCTTGTGGATATTGAATTGCAAAAGTTGGGTTAGGCCATCTAATGTAGGTATGATATAAATTCATATTTAGTATCACTGTTGGTACATCAAATTAGTCATAAATCTATATTTTATGGTAGGTTTGGCTAATTTAGTAATGGGCTAAATTATAGCTGAGCGGATGAATCTTGCCTGCCTTTCTACTAAGCGGGTTAATGTTGCCAGACCTCTCCAGGTAGGTTACATTGACCCGCCCCTATGTAAATAACTCATTATATAGAAAAATAATTAAATCTCAGAACTTGCCTGTTCACCGATGTGGACCCATTTTTCTCGGCTATTAAACAAAAATAACAAAACAAATCAATATTAAATTAAGGAAATATTAGAACTGTTTAGAAGAATCAAATAGAATTTATGAACTTACTTAAAAGTGAAGCTTGAGAATCAGTAGTGTAACTTGGTGGTGCATCACTAGGGTTGGGTACATCAGCTGTGTAATTAGCAGTATAGTAGTTCAACCCGAGAAAATCATATGAACCTTTTAACAACTTAGATTGCTCTTTTGTGAACTTTGGGAGTCGGTCTTTTACAAGATCGCGCATGCTCTTTGGATAGTCACCAAAAGTAACTGGATCCATAAACCTACAAGTCAAATGAAAGATTAAAATTTCTAGTCTACAACTTTTTAACATTTTTTGTTTCCTTTTGGAAGATTAAAGGATTAGTACTGCTACATTTATGACATGTACATTGTCATGTACTAAAACTCAAGGTTTTACATAAAAAGTAAAGCAAATAATTGTGGAATGAGATTATTTAAACTAAGAAAAGATATTCCATCCAAACATAAAATCAAGGGCTCGGAACGCAGCATTGCGGTCAGCCTCTGAGTCAGTCAATGGTTCATTCCAAACTGACACAAGTGTGATCCAATCTTACTTTTGACTTTTCTGAAGAAAAAAAATTTAGCCATTATAGAGATATGAC